>APFE031298721.1:45750-63835 GCA_000404065.3 Pinus taeda | reverse complement strand
ATATCTAAACATGCTTGTTGAATTGAGAATTTTTCAAAAGGTAAAGGTTGGTTTCCTTCTTGTTGGGCACACTCATGACCATATTGATCAGATGTTTAGTCATTTTTTCAATCACATTGAGGACGAAGGAAGTTGGGAGCTTTCCATCATTAATTGAATGTATTAAGAAATCATACATGCCAAAGCCTAATTTTGATGTGTTGGAAGAAACTATTGACATGCGAAGGTTTATTCTGGGATCGGATGGTGAGGAGAAACGCATTGAACAACTTAATGATATTATCAAAAAAATTGATGGGAAAACACTAATATGGGGCAAGAAGTATTCAACTACTACAGAATAGGCATTGTCATCAAGTTTGGAATTTTTTAAGTTCATTCCATATCATCCAATATTTGCATCAAAAATATTGTTATTACAATTAGTTGGTGAAGTTCATAATGCACGTAGACAGAATAAAGATATAAATTATTATGTTTTCCTAGAAGAAATTAAAAAATGTATTAGATATACATATGAGTACTTTGACATTGCTGATCCAGTTTGGTGGGAGTCATTTTTCAATAATCAAAGTGATAACATTTCAAAAATAACAAACGAAGATATACCTTTGGAAAATACATTTATTTGGCCACAAAATGTGTCAAATGAACATGAGGAAATAAACATTGTTGAACAACAACAATTTCAAGGTATTATTAATTCTTCACAGGCAGAGGAAAGAGAGATGTATACTGGTTCTAGAAGATCTCGTGCACAACGTGAAGCCATGGAATACCTTTATAGGGGTCCAGTAGAGGATATTAAAGAGTGTTGCATGATCACAGTGCTAGCAAATGGAGATCCCAATGGCTATCCATTCTAGTTTGCTAAGGTTATAAAGGTATTTATAGAAAATGAGGATGTTACAGGTATTGAATTATATTGGTATGCCACAAATACACACCCATTCAATGATGTGTATAAGCCATAGATGATAGTTGACAAAAAAATGGCGGAAAGAGAAAAAGAAAGGGTACAAATATAAATCGTTGTCATACAGACATCTTAAAATTGGAGGATGTTGACATACTTTTTTATGACTTCAATTTAACAAAGAGAGGAACTCTTCGCTTCAAGACAATAGAGATTCTGGAAAGGTTGTTACTAGAAGGAATAGTGTTGAGATGGGAGTTTGCTAAAACTAGTTGTAGATCAAGAAGAATTTTGAAACCTAAAATGGTTGGCATGCATGTGGACTCAGATGGGGCACTACTTGATGAAAGAGAAGAATATGGAACGTCTTCGTCAGCATCCAATCATTCATCTGAAGATGTGAATTTTGATGGTGTGCAAGAAAATATGAGTGATTTTGAACAATTGCTAAGGCAGTTTATATAACTGATGTTTGCATCATATCTTGAAATAAAAAATTTGATTTCCATATGGTGTTAAATCAAAAGTTATGAGTCATTTTTATGTTGTTGGATTATATGTCTTAATTATGATAATTTTTATTGTTTATAATATCTACAATGCAACATTGAATATGGGATATAATGTATGTTTCATTCAATATACAAATAATGACATTTTGATTAATTTATTCATGTAATTTGTGTATAATGTCATTTTTTTTTAATTTTATGGTTGAAAAAATTCCAAATTTTTTTGTATCTAGAATGTTATGGTTGAAAACATGTTGAATTTATACTTAGGAAAGAAAAATGTTATTCTACCAAAAACATTAGTGTGTTTTTTTCCTCACAAACAATTGTTTTTCTGCACATAAAAATTCGGTTTTACTAGCATTTTTTAAAAATGTTGAAAATTGACCCTTAAAAAAAATCACCATTCCAATATCAACACTTTTTCGTTTTCAAGGTGTTTTTTGCACGAAAATTTTGTTTTCACTGTTATTTTTAAAACATGTTCAAAATTGATCCTAAAAAATAACATTGTTCCAGTATACACACTTTTTGTTTTTAGCACTGCTTTTTATGTTTTTTCGGGGTTTTTTGGCCAGAGTTCCCATTTTGAGATTATAGTTCCCGTTTCAAAGTTTACATTTTTTATAATAATAAAAAAAGGATGATGCACAAGCACCCCGACAACGCCCCACCAATAAGCATCAAGAAGCCAAGGCTTGACTGTTAAGGAGAGGAAATATTAAAGTGCCTTAAGTAATTTGTGATCGACATGCACATACCAGTATGGAAATGTGCCTCGTAGATTTGTAAACACATTGTCTTGAGCGCAACATATAGCTCAACCCTGACCTAATTGTAAAAAAAAAATTATCTAGCATGGAAATAATTTCATGCCTTACAACCTTCTACATAATCTAATCCATTTTTGATAAGGGGTAGTTGTCTTTGAGAGAGAGGCCTTATTCAAATTTCATCTACACACATCCTTATATCTCCATTTTTACTCCTTACAAGTACCAGGTTGGTCACCCAAGTAGAATGCCAGAATGATGATCTTTGCATCACGCAAATTTTTGATTTCTTTCTGAATAATAGGATGTAGCAAGGGGTTCAATTGTCTTTGTTTTGACTTCAGTGGATTGGAAACATCATCCTTTAGGGGAATTTGATGTTCGAATATGGATGGATCATATATCTTTAGGTCGTCATACTTCCAAGAAAAGAGATATTTCAATTCTTTGAACAAATAGACATAATATTGGACAATTTAACAAATTGTGGCTCCTCGTCTATGCCCAGGTCGTAGTCTTCCACCTAGGACAATTATGGCTTCATAGAGGGCTTTAGGGGAACATTATTATGGTAAAACATGATTTATAGGGGACTAAACCTCTGGAGATCAAATTTATTATTAACTGATTAATTTTCTGGCTGGCCTTTGATAATGTCAAGGGAAGCATGCTCATAGGGATTACCTATGTCCAATTCACGTTCTACATCCTCCCCATCTGATTCAATGTTAATGTTCCTTTTTTCATCCACCATAGTCATAAATATATTAATTTCTCTTCATCTTTAAACACTTTCAACTATTTCATATTATCAGGGATATTAAGTCTCCGTATGACTTTAACAGAGTATGAGAAATGGTCAAGGTTGGGAGGTCTAAACTCAACAACAGATTTGGACAGGTTCACAAATCTATGGTTTAATTTTATAGGGACATAAGAGACATACGTGATATTGATGGCATAAAATAAATTTGAAAACATGTCCCATACCTTATGCTTGTACTGTATCAACCTTGGATGTATGATTTGACAGGCCTCCATTACTTGGTTTCACTACCAGGTTTCAATCTCCAAAGATATTGAGAAGGATTTATGCCCATCTCTCTTGCTACCACCAAACCCAAGATCAAGGACTCATATTCAGCCACATTATTTATATAATAATCAATCTTGAAACCATGAGGGAACTCCTTTCCGCTTGGGGAAAACTGTAATACACATGTACCATTTACATCTTTGTTACATCCCCTATCAAAATGCAGAGTCTAAAGGCCATAAGGGTATGGATTTTTCTTCTCACACATCAAGTTTTCATATCCATTTGCAGGTTAACCCTTGCTTGATGACCCCTCATCCACCTAGTGAAACCAAAGGCAAGAAGATTATTCATAACTAAGAAGGAAATTCCCAATGTTGTCACAATTGTAGGAGGGGAAGTTATTTTGATTTAAGGGTCACTTATAACATAGGCTTATTTTAGGCATGAAAATTAGGTCATATAAAGGAGTGAGGGGACTGCCCTCGGTTTACCTTGTTTAGGTAATTATCCATAGACTTCAATAATTTAGTAACGTATTCTAGGGTCATAGGCTTCTGACCAAAAAATGAATTTTCCAGGCTCCTTTTCCCTCCTCCTTTCTAGGTATTCACTTCTTTTAGGGGGATCATACCTGGTCTTGAGCTACATCCTTAAGTCCCTCATATTCTT
The DNA here is from genome assembly GCA_000404065.3 of Pinus taeda. Taxonomy (NCBI): domain Eukaryota; kingdom Viridiplantae; phylum Streptophyta; class Pinopsida; order Pinales; family Pinaceae; genus Pinus; species Pinus taeda. Next base: position 59,926 of record APFE031298721.1, on the reverse strand, counting down.
TTCTAGGTCTTCAGCATCATTAAACATGGCATCTAGGTTAGTTTACTTTCTTTATATTTTTTAAAACTTCACTTAAAAAGAAACAACATACACTACCATGGTAGTAGGCTCAGATGGCTTTACTACCTCAGGGATATTGTGATAGAGATTCAAAAACCTATTTGTGAACTCCAATGTGCCTTATCATTTTGGCATGGCTATATGACGGGTTTCTGTCTTTTGAGTGTCATTATATATTTACATTGAGTGCTAGAAGTGACTAACAACATTGCCTGCCTAAGTAACCAGTGACTTTGACTTACTTACTTAAATGGGCCTTTATATTCATTATTATAAGGTTTAAGTTAGGTTCCTACATATCTAGTCTAGTCTCTAAGGTTTGATCTTAAGGATATTGAAGTCGGGCATTTCTCTTAGATGCTCTTTGAAGGCTGAAGTTCAGCTAGGCACTTCCAACTCTAAGCTTCTTAGTGAGGCAGGCACTTCTCCCTTGCAATATTTCTTAGGTGGTCCATCCTTCTATGGGAACCACTCTTTCCTTTCATGGAACCATTCTAAAAAGATATATCATTGAGGTACGTAGTCGCTCAACCAAAGGGAGATGGGAAGAAATGATTTTCAGGACCAACCAAGATCTACCTGCCTTCCTTGCTTTTAGGACCAACCTAGTAAGACATTTCATATTTTCCTAATCATACTCGCTATGCATGCTCAAGTAACTAGAGGTAGGGACCAAGCTAGGGATAACCCTTCTAGCTTAGGCAGTGAATTCCCTGACCTGGCAAGGAGGGCTCAAGTAAGACAAACTTATTTATAGCTAGCAGAAAATATTGTCCAAGGCCTTTGCCTTCCTTTGCTCTATTGGCTTGTAAGATATTCTAATATGATGCAAGCTAGTTGAGTGATTTTAGTGGGATAAAACCCCCACAGTTTCATGTATGAACAACATTAGCTAACGCGAGAAAAGGAGGCCCCACACTAGGCGTTGAAGGGACCAAAAAATCGCTTGTTGCTCCTTACTTCACGAAGAAAGTTACCCCTCATTCGGCTCATCAATTTCACTTGCCCCAATAATGTTATGTTAGGGGGCTGAGGTGGGGTATCCATAAGCTAGTAAGGTCCTAAATGCATAGAGAAGCTTTAGCGAAGCTAACTCAGGCGGTGTGGTGGGGCCAGAAAAAGAATTTGAAATAGATAATGTAAAACATTACTCTCTCTTACCAGTCAAGAATAGGGGGAGGCTTAGTTTGTATAGAGGTCGGTACTTTACGAGAGATGGGCATGTAGATCATTACTTGAGCTAGATTTTTGGAAGCTAGAGTTCAAGAAGAAAGGTGTCATCATTATCTCCTGAAATTAGCTCCTGAGATGACCTTGTCTCCCTGAATTGGTGTAAGACCTTCTAGCTCTTTTAGGGGAAAAAGAAGATAGAAGATATAGGGATAAACTTGGTATATTGAAAGCGATCTCTTTTCAGTTTAATAAGTGCACGTTGGAACTAGAGAATCATATGTAATTAGATACATGTTTGAGTGTAAGCGAGTCAAATGTGCGCCTTGGCATAAGAGAGAAGTCTGTGCAGCCATGCAAGATTGGATTTCTATCGATTGATTCACCAATAAAAAAGAATCACTCATAGATAGGGAAATCTCAACGGGGAGGGGGTTCGAGCCCGTGTTTTCTGGTTGGTGGAACTAATATGCTTTCAACCTTCTCAAAACACCAAAACGTGTGCTCACTCAAATGACATGCATGCTAGTGGGGCACACTAAGCAAAGTGGCGAACGAGTGTGTAACGCATGGGAATCTTCCAAACAGTTCACTCCAATAAATCATGTATATAATAACGACGGAGATATAACCAACCAAATAGAATCTCATCATCTCCTGCCTTCAACACATTTATTGCACCATGCATCCACACGTTCCATTTAGGAATAGCCAAAGGCTCACGCTGACACTCTAATCTTTAATTTCATCTAGGGCAGGCACCCTTGTAAGATGAGAAAAAACCGTAACCAATGCCCCAATGCCTATAGCTTGGTTCATCCACATGAGTCAGCTTGTTAGATAATGGGATAATGAGTAAGTTTATTGGTCCATCCCCTCTTGAGAGAGAAACCACAAGGAAGGTTGTTTTTCTATGCCAATCATATGCTAATGTATGTCTCACCAATCGAGATACTACTTTAGAATGAGTAGCTATATATGTTATTCATCCATAGTTAGGTGATGCCACACCCACTTAACCATTCATGATCGACCAATAGGAACAAGAGAAGAGGTATTTTAACTAGAAATACTCACTCCCCTATTTGTTACCCACCCATCTATTTGTGGCAGAACATACATACTCCCATCCACCATCTATAGATAGGGGTCAAGTGAGATCCCAACCATTTCTATTTTGGTTGAGGCAGGCTTATCCGAAGACTTTGAAATATTCAATTTTTAATGCCCTTAAATAATAAAGGGGAGAGACAGGAAATCAAAATTGGTTTCCCACCAAGAACTAGTTGATTTGGTGAGATAAACTCTGAATGAGCGAGATGGTCTAGACTTTGTTCAGTGAGGTTAGAATTTTCTTTCTCCCATGGGCGAAGGGAGGGGTGGATAGGTGAAGGAATATTTATAAACTATTTTCTAAAATGTAACCCTCCTAATTTGGAGATAGACATGGGAAGTAGCTTTATCCCCCATCATGCATGTGCACATCGAACCAGTTCTCTCCCTCTCTCTCCATAGTAGAGATCTTTCCCTTGGAAGAAATAGTTGAGATGTTCGTTCTCCACACCCACGCCCTTATTTATATATAAAGGTGAATAGGATGGTTGAGATACCTAACCCTGAAATACCAATTCTATCTACGGGGTGGGATGGAGAAATAGATATATGGAAAACCAAAATGAGAGCATGTATTGATAACGGGGGAATAAGAATGGTGTTTGCGGGTGGGATATGGAATCAGAACAAACTAGATAGAGGAAATGGAAGATGTCCTCTCCAATTATTATATAGAAAGAGGTGGGGTGGGCGTTGTTAGCCTCCTATTGCAATAGGGGTTCATATTTCATGATTGGCGGTTTGCATGCCAAATATGTCATCTTTTTATTACTGCAAAGGTTCCATATTTCCAAAGAGTTTCATTTAGATAAGTCATTCAAATTTTGAAGAGATGTTCAGTCAAGGGAAGGCCAAACAGTTTAAACTTGGCTTCCCTGGGTTTCAATTGCTTGCTTTAGAATATAAAGATGAATATCTGGCCAAACAAGCTTAAAACTTGGCAGATTGGTAAATAGGTAGAGAAATCAGGGCGCTCATCTGCTTAATCTGAGCCCCGGAAGAGACAAGGGTCGATTTATATAAGAGGATAGCTGAAAGAAAGGTTGAAAGGTTGGGTATGCTAGTTCAAGGGCACCCAAACCAAAAGAAGAAAAATGTTAGGAGAGTAGGCCGGGTAGGTAGCGTTGTGGTGGCAGAAACATGGCTTGGGATCCGTTTCATTTTATATTCTCAAGCGTGTTATCCGTTCGCATATCAAGCATAAGGCAGTTTCAATTTGGAGGAGCTCAAGCGAGGCATGTCTAAATTTCCCTTTTTTCCCTCAAAACACTCGCTAACTTCCCCTAATCCGCTTAAAAAGGTCCTGTTTCCCCTTCAAAAGCCTAAGATTCCTATCCTTAGCGCTCTATGATCAGATTACATATTAACTTATACCTTATTATCTAAATCCCAGTTATTCTTCCCTCCCCATACTAAAAACATTATACGAGATCCCCCTAAATACATATCCCCTCCATTGGTTGAAATATAACCATAACTAGCTCAACATTTTTTGCTACTACTACAAAGGACTATCAACCTTTAGTTCTGTTTTTAATGGTTGTGAAATGGTACTTTGGAAATGTCCAGTGGTTTGGTTATGTCTATATCTATGCTCATGTACATTCAAGAAAAATGTTGGATGGGGTTTGGGGATTTGTATCCCAACCTTGGCAATGGCACCAACACCCTCTGTTTTCATGTGTGGGACAAGATTGTACCCAAATGAAAAACCATGTGTTCAGAAGGATCGTGTTTGTAAAGTGGTTATATACTAGCTATTACCTCTTATTATACTGTCACTTGTTTGCAGCGGTGCATTTTCTATCTTGCTGTCCAAGGACTACCAGAACCAAACATATTTGCGACCTGATGATGCACATGGCAAGAATAGCATAGAGTCTGCTAAATTTAATAAGGACAATTCTTTTGTGGCTGGAATTTTACAGTTCTTTACAAGTTTTGTGCTGTATGGTTACTTGGTTCCATTATCACTTTATGTATCTATGGAAACAGTGAAGGTAATGCAAGCGTTCTTTTTAAATATGGATATACGCATGTACCATGAAGAAATTGACAAGTCTCCTTCTGCTCGAACTTCAAAATTTGAATGAAGAATTGGGTGAGGTTAGCACCATCCTTTCGGACAAGACAGACACTCTTACACCTAATGAGATAGAATTCTTCAAATGTTCAATTGTTGGTGTGTCTTATGGAACAGGTATTACTAAGGTACAGAAGGTTGTGCCAGAAAGTGTTGGCAAGAAGCCTTCCTTGAAAGAAGAAGAAATCTTTTGTTCAACTCTTCAAAAATGTATTCAACTTGAGGGATCATAGACTTGAAAATCAGAGCTGGATTTCACTGAATATCATATATGGCCTTTTGCATTCCCAGAGGAACTCGCAGCATGGTTTACATTACCATAAACTAGCCACTTACACACACCCCAAGAATAGATGATGGGAGCCTTCAGCTGTTGGCAGAAAAAGAAGATGCAGAGAAGACAACATTGGAAAAACATGGAGATATTATTGATGATTCAATGGGAGCCTTTGATGCTTTTGATATGTCTGGTGAATCGAAAAAGGCATTAGTATCTTTTGGTATAGGAAATTACCTTCTCTGTGTTAGGCCTGTAAATGATCAAGCGTCCTTTGCAGATGGTGAAATATCTCCTTCCTTTGAGTGGTCAGATGATTTGAAAGGTGTAAAAGTTGTTTGTATTTCAGGACTTTTTGACAAATTAAGTTATCACATCAAGCAGACATTTTATGGTCAAAATGCAGAGTCAAGGTTTAGCATGATTCATTGTGGCCTAAATAGCGTGGGTACAAAGACTAAAGATCTTTATTTCCTAGTCAGAACCACAAAAAGAAAATTATATGTGGGAACACTGTATACTCCTGAGCATCCAAAGCCACAGTCCCAGATAGTTGCTTTGCAAGAACAGCAGGATATTTTGATCTTGCCAACCATTCAAGTGTCCAACCTTCTGTAAATGAAGATTGCAGTGACATCAAGTGATCATTTAGAGACAAACTCAGGAGAGATACCTGAACAAAGTGGTGGCAATCATGCAATTCTTAAGGGTGGACAGAAAGAATACATGTATGCAGATCTTAGTAAGCTCTTTTTGGACAGTAACTCTCTATGATCTAAAACAAACGAGCAATCTAATAAATGTTGGTGACTGGGGAAAGTTTTCAAACAAATCTAAAGGTGAACTGCATGATCTCGATATAGAGTTGGATTTTGGGGATGGAAAACACATTGCTATGTGAAGGTTATCACGAGGAGATATGGGACATTTAGAGGTTATCATTTATACCCGATATGAACTTCAAAATGACACTGATATGCAACTCATTTGTTGGGCATCCCAACAGGAGCCCTTCTTTATGTGGAAAAGGAATGATAAACAGGCTCATGAATCAGGCAACATAATTCCTCTGAGCTATTGGACTGGCTATTTTTCCAGTGAGCTACAGGATTGGATTGGAATGTGAGTCAGTATTTTTGAACTCCAAGAAGTATTGATGCTGATCGAACGTAGGAGACTTGATCTCAGTTTCAAACCATTTGTCAACATCAACAAACTCTAAATGCAGCAGTCCAAAAATGTTTTCCATTGCAAGAAAACTCATTTATGCAGGACGCTTCTGTTACACAGCAAGCATCACACAGTTAAAAAAAAAAAAATATGTGCACATACTTAGTGGCAATCACAGTTAAAAAATGCGCACATACTCAGTGGCAATCACAGTTAAAAAAATGCACACATACTCAGTGGCAATCACACTTAAAAAAATGCGCACATACTCAGTGGCAATCACAGTTAAAAAAATGCGCACATACTAAGTGGCAATCACAGTTTTAAAAATGCGCACATACTCAGTGGCAATCACAGTTAAAAAAATGCGCACATACTTAGTGGAAATCACAGTTAAAAAAATGCGCACATACTCAGTGGCAATCACAGTTAAAAAAATGCGCACATACTCAGTGGCAATCACAGTTAAAAAAAATGCGCACATACTCAGTGGCAATACTCATGGAAGATTTGACAATTTAAATTCTACTCTAAAATCTGTCATCGGTGTCAAGATCATGGTCCTTGGCAGCCACTTATTGAAACTGTGGATGGATTCATAAGATACCAGTATGATAAGAATGGCTTTGGTGCACCTTCACAAATACGGATGGCTTCTACTAAGGATCCGAATATAAATCCTCAAAAAATTAAATTCAACTGTTGGTGTAAGCGGGCAACTTGGACGCCTGCTCTGTTTTTTAAAAGATATCTGAAGGTGTTGTGTCACAGCCAGATAAACCAAACTAATACACCTGGAGGTTGTATTGAATGAGCACAGGAGATAAGTCAGGGGCGATTGAACAACTGAAGTGGTTTGAGAGGAAAGTGAATGCCCGATACGACAGCGAAGCAACTTCAGCAAACCGAAAAAGAGGCCACATAAAAGCAGCAGAACCGCCTGAAGGATACAGACAAGAGTATTCAAAGCACAACCCTCAGTCACATAACCAAAGCTACCAGCTGCCTTAGCGTAGCTCTGTTTAGATAAATATGTATTAATTCCCAGCCCAGCGATGAGTTAAAGACATTAATTCATAGATCTTTTCTCAGATATGATCTGGAGATATTTGTTTAATATTTTTCCCGTGACACCTATTCAAGGGAAGGTTGTAAATCCTTCACTATATAAACCACCCCATAGTCAGTCTGAAGAGGAGAGAAAAAAAGTAAGAATTGGTCGATGAACTCTGATAGAGATTAGTTGTGTACATCCAGTATGATTCATTAATCAAATACTGCGGGAGTTTTTTTTTGGAAATGGACTGTGTGCTGTGTCTTGGTGTTTGAAGGGGCCTTACGGAATTCCAACGCTGCCACATAATTCAAAAAGTGCCTCTCATCTCTGTTTTTCCTTATGTTTCATGCTCATAATATGCTCATATCGCCATCTAAATAGCAGCTAGAAAGATTAGTATAGAATTTGCTGAGCCACACTCTATGCTCAAGGTCTGCTATTTTTTTATGTTTTCCTCTGAACTGGTAATGAATGTTGATTCCTTTGGCCTCTTATCTCGGTGAATCTGCCCATGTTCTGGCATTTATGCAAGAAATTGTTATCAGCTCCTAGACAGAGCTTTTTTCACTTTCATGCTGATATGCTAAAATAACGATTTTGTTTGTGTACTCCTCATCTCCTTAAGACTTCCAATCCAGCTAGTTTGCGTTGTATCATTGACAGTTTGTTGGCTGAGAGATCAAAGATTATTGAAAGGATAATATAATGGGTTGTCCACTATGCTTTCTTTTTTTTAAAAAATGTTGAAGGGTGATCAACAAATTCTCATGCTCTCATATGGACTAATAAAACATTTCTTGTCTGTATAAAATCAGTTCTCATATATTAGTTTCATTATCACTATTTTTCGATTGCAGAAATGGAAGACTAATCGACAACTGGCCTTATAACCATTTACACTAAGTTTTTTGCAATTTGACTAAGAGCTTTAATATGAATACCTCATGGAGCATATTAAATCTTTGTCACCTATGAACAATTATTATTTAGGAAATCTTAATTGTCCCTAGATAAAATATATTTTCGATTGCGGAAAGGAGGACTAATCTACAATTGGCCTTACAACAATTTACACTAAGTTTTTTGCAATTTGACTAAGAGCTTTAATATGAATACCTCATGGAGCATATTAACTCTTTGTCACCCATGAACAATTATTATTTAGGAAATCTTAATTGTCCCTAGATAAAATCTATTTTCGATTGCAGAAAGGAGGACTAATCTACAATTGGCCTTACAACGATTTACACAGTTTTTTGCAAGCGTACTATATGTTTTTGTTCTAAATAAGAGCTTTAATATGAATACCTCATGGAGCATATTAGTTCTTTTGTCACCCAAGTATGATTGTTATTTAGGAAAATCTTAATTGTTCCTAGGTAGAATCCATCCACCTTACCTCGGTCAGCCGGATTAAAGATATCTTAGTTGCCTTACATCTCTGGCCTCCGCTTCATCCTTTTTTAAAATCCGAACAATTGTTTCATGAGCAGCTATATGCTCCATATCCCCCTCGTGACCAAGAAAAACACACCAGCAGTCCCGCTCCTCTGACTCCATGCGTAATGGTTTGAAATTCATCACACGATGCACTACCTCTCTGCTTGAAACCATTCTCTTCTCACCAAAAAAAAAAACCCTTGTACTCAATAGCTAGCCTAATATCACCCTAAACAAAGCTAAATCCCAAAGAGAGAGCCCTCTCTGACTGCTGGTAGGCTAGGACCGGCAGTCCAAATCTTGGTCTGTGGTTACCTCGGTCGTATCCCTTAAAGAGCCAAGGGACAACCTGAGCGTTAACATAATGGCGACTCCGTTGGGGACCTTTTGAGATAACTTCAACTATCAAGTTGGAAGCTAGATCCCAAAAAGAATTCACGTAATACAAGGTCGAATCCAGACCCAAAGCCCCCAGCTACTTCTGAAAATCCAAATTTAATCCCTAGAAACCTTAGGAAGATAGAGCAAAGAGAAGATTTAGTTGATTCTAGTCCTGAGAAAGTTCAGCCAAGCAGCGGTTCAACCCCTGTCAAAGTTCTTTTTCACTCATCCCCTGTTTTCCCTACTTCATCATCTACCTCACCACCCACCTCGTCCACACCATCGTTCACTGTGCATACTACCACTACAACTCCCATTATCACAGTTGTTCCAACGGTTCCATTCATCCCTGCAGTTCCACTCGTCCCTGTAAATATGGCTAACAGATATGCCCCTTTGCAGCTGCCTGGAAACCCCGGGGCCATGCCTCAGGACTACCAAACTAAGATAACTTATTTTGATGGCACTAGTGCCTGCATGGCCCTTCATCATACAAATAAAATGCAAGATTACTTTGAGAGTTATGAAATCGATGACGATAGTGTGAGGATGAGGATTTTTGTCCAAAGTTTGACAGGTGATGTCAGGCCTTGGTTTAGAGTGCTCCCATCCAATTCCGTAGCAAATCCAGAAGTCTCATACCACACATTTATCAATAGACAGGAGAAGAAGAAAGACCCATTGCACATATTGTCCGAATACGACACCATTAAAAGATGCCCTCATGAGGCTGTGTTAGACTACTGCGCAAGGTTTAACAATGTCTACAATGCAATCCCACAGAACCTTAGGCCTCCACCTGATATTGCTCTATATAAATTCCCTGATGACTTTGATTCTGACATGGCTTATCAGTTAATAGAACGAGCCCCTCAAAGCTTGGCAGAGATGCAAGACGTTGTTGTGAGCGTAGAGGCAAACTTAATTGCCAAGAGAAATAGAGCGAGAGCCGAAAGAAGAACCACCTTTAAAGAGGAACCTTCAACCCTAGACCAAAAACTCGATTCTATTCTCAGTGGCATGCACAGACTAGGAGATAGAATAGAAACTGTTGAGAGAAAGGCTACGTGGGTTGCACCACAAGCCAACACTATGAGAAACCCTAATTTTAGGAAAACTCACAACCCAAACGCCGGACAATCCAACCCAGATCATGATATAAGACCTCTGTTCCAAGAGAGCTACACGGAGGCATCGACATCTAGCGAGCCATTAGAAGATACTCATATAAAGTGGGTGGGCTCAAAGAGTGAACATAAGATTTTCTTAACACAAGAAGACTGCCATCTTATCCAACAAAACCAAGCTAATCTAGACTTTAGTGAATTTCAGACTCAAACCAGAGAGTCTTTTGACTTCAAACAAGGCTACGACTCTGCTGTGTATGAGGTGCACAAGCAATACAAACTAAGGACTAGAACAATTGATGTGCCTGAGCCCGTCAAACAAAAGCAAAAAAAACAGCCCAAGAAGATTAAAAGCTCGATTGTTATTACAGAGCCAGTTGATGACACAATCCCAAACCTACAGGAAGTAACTATGGAAGACATAACAGACATGCAGTCTACTAATGATCAGCCTTTTCTATCTTCCCCCACAAAAGAAAATTTGAATAGCACTTTGCAAAACCTTCCCAAAACAGAGATACCACAAGGTAGCACTCACCATAACACTGATAGTCAGGAGGAAATCATAGAAAATACACTTGAAAGGGGGAATTAGCTACCACCAACACAAAGACTCCATTGGAGAAACCATTTAGCTTAGAAGCAGAAATAAGCAAACTAAAAATTTCCATCCCCCTCTCTTAGCTTGCCAAACACAATGTGTATAGGCAACAAATCCAAAAAACACTTCAAATGCCAGAGACCAAAGATGATGTCAATATTTTAGATGATACGCCTGAGATGTTATTCGGTCCTAAGGTTAACGAAAAACCAGCATATGGAATGGTTTTGCCCTTTTATGTAAGCCTGCATATACACGACAAAGTTTTGCACAATGCTATGTTTGATTCAGGGACCTCACACAATCTTATGGCCAAAGCAGTAATGGAAAAGTTGAACCTTGATATCACGAGACCATACAAAGACCTATTCTCCTTCAATTCAAGTCAAGTCAAGTGTCTAGGTTTAATCAAATATCTATGTGTGTCTTTACTCCAGTATCCCAACAAAACAATTCTGATGGACGTGGTGGTCCCTGACATTCCACCAAAGTATGGGATGCTCTTGTCAAGATCTTGAGGAGCAAAGCTCCAAGGATCCCTTCAATTAGACCTCTCTTACGCCACTATCTCAGTCTTTGGGCAACCAAAGAGATTGTATAGAGAAACACTGATGAAGTATGTGGTGAGTAGTGAGGAAAAGCCCCAAAACTTTCCCATTTACTCAATCCATTCTGAAATGGATTCATTTATTCTGTTCAATGACGATAGTTCCCCAACCGATGATAAGCCTTTGGATTTAGAACAAGAAGCAGGCATAACTGAGGAATCAGTTACCCTTACCCAGCAAACCCTAACATCTGAAGAGGCTCCTGAAACAGGAAATTCAAATACGCTCGCTCCAATGATAATTTCAACTCCCAATGCTAGTCAAGACCAAGAAATCCTATGGTATTTGGAGTTTGACGGTTCAGTAAATAAGCTAGGAGCAGGAGCAGGGGTATGGATCCATAACAGCCAAAACGACCATGCAGAGGGTCATGCCTATAGATTGAATTTCAAATGCACCAACAACATGGCAGAGTATGAGGCCCTCCTTTCAGGCCTTAAACTCATCAAAGCTCTTAGGGCTACAAAAATTTCCGTTCTAGGTGACTCCGACCTAATAATCCAACAAATGAAAGGCAACTTTGTCACCAATAACAACAAGCTGAGAGCTTATAGGACCGCTGCCACAGAAGTACTCAATTACTTCACTGAATCTAAGCTTGCCAAGATATCGAGAAGCCATAACATCCATGCTCATAGTCTAGCCACTTTCACTAGCACTTGCAAGCTCCCTTTTCAGCCCAATCACCACTTCACTGTTGAGGTAAAGCATAGGCCTGCTGTCCCTAACAATATTAAAGATTGGCAAATCTTTGAGGACGATGCACAAATTAACAATTTTTTGACTATGTAGCAAGAATTTTCAAAATTAAACATCGACATGGATACCATGGGTGACCAACCACAAACGACAACCCAAAATCAGCAAACCCTAACAGCTGAAGAGGCTAAAAAAATGCTATGCCCAACCAGCTTTGATGCCAAAAACATGCAAGAGCTCAGGCAGATACACTTAGGAGAAATAGTTGAAACAGAGGCTGAAATCATTGATTTAAAAGACAATTTCTTACCCGCTGGTCTACCCCATTAGAAGACATCTTTGATGCAAACGATGTCCCCAAAAAACCAAAAGTACAACCTCAAAATACTGTAATTGAAGACTATAATATTGGAACCGCAGACAAGCCCAAAATGATCAAAATGTCCAAATCTTAGCCACCTGATCAAAAACCAAAGTATATTGACCTGTTCAAAGAGTTCCAAGATGTATTCACTTGGAGTTATGAGGACTTGAAGTCCTATGACACCTCAGTTATTCAACATACCATCCCTCTAAAACCAAATCAAAAGCCCTTCAAACAAAAACTAAGGAGAATCAATCCAGTCCTTCTCCCTTTGATCGAAAAGGAAGTGAAAAGAATGTTTTAGGCTGGCATTATAGAACCCATTAGATTTTTGGAATGGGTATCCAATCTTGTTCCCACAAGAAATAAGGCAGGTGAGATCAGGCTATGTGTAGACTTAAGGAATCTGAACCAAGTCTCCCTTAAAGACCACTACCCATTGCCCAAAATGGATCACATTCTCCAAAGGGTAGTGGGGTCATCCAGAATCTCTTTGCTAGATGGTTTTTCAGGTTTCAATCAAATACTTGTCCACCCAGATGACCAAGACAAAACATCCTTTACAACACCGTGGGGAACATTTAAATATGTGAAGATGTCTTTCGGACTAAAGAATGCAGGTGCTACCTTTCAACGGGCCATGGACATTGCATTTTCTAGGGAAATCCATGATTTCTTGGTTATCTATCTAGACGACCTAACCCCTTTCTCCAAATCTGACCAAGAACACCTCAAACACCTCAGGCAAGTATTCATGACATGTAGAAAATATGGCATTTCTTTAAAGCCCAAGAAGTCCCTCTTCGGCCTTGAGGAAGGCAAGCTTCTAGGCCATATTATTTCAAAAGATGGCATCAGAATTGATCCAGAAAGAATCCAAGCCATTCTGCAAATCCCTTATCCAAGAAACGTCAAAGAGTTGCAGGCATTCCTTGGAAAAATCAATTTCCTAAGGAGATTTATCCCAAACGTAGCTGAGCTATTAAGACTATTAAGCAACATGTTAAAGAAAGATTACAAGGTGAAATGGACTCTAGAGGCCAAGCAAGCATTTGAGAGTATTAAAGTTGCACTAACCCAAACTCCAGTCCTCACAAGCCCGTAGTTTGATAAGGATTTTATCATCTTTTCTTTTGCTTCAGAGCACATGATAACTGTTGTCCTTCTGCAAAAGGACAACCAAGGAAATGAATAACCAATTGCATTCTTTAGCAGAGCCCTTAGAGATGCCCCTTTAAAGTACCAAATCATGGAGAAACAGGCCTATTCTCTCATTAAGGCAATCAAGGATTTTTGAGTTTACATTTTATATTCACATGTGATCTCCTATGTCCCACATGTTGTCGTAAAAGACATATTAACTCAAGAGGGACTAGAAGGCAAAAGAGGCAAGTGGATTGCCAATATCCTTGAATATGACATTGAAGTAAGACCCACTAAGCTCATAAAGGGACAAGGTTTAGCCAAACTTCTATCTGAAACCAATTTGCAAGCCTTAGACATTAACCAGCTGGACAATGAACAGGAGCTGGCGACTCCACAGACCAGTGAGACCTTTTTGCAATCCCCATGGTACGTTGATAATTGTTACACATTGTTACACCTGTGTGTTCCTCCAGGATTGTCCAAGACCAAAAAGAGATTTTTACAAATGAAGGTGTCAAATTTTTGTGTCATAAATAGTGCTTTGTTTTGGAAAAACCATGAAGGAATATTGCTTAATTGTTTAAATGTCAATGAAACTGATCATGTTATGAAGGAGTTCCATGCAGGGGACTGTGGAGGGCATTTATATTGGAAGTCCACTACTGACAAGATCTTAAGGGCGGGTTTCTATTGGCCCTCTTTGTTTGCAGATGTAAAAAGGTTTGCTGCATCATGCCACAAATTCCAAATCTTCGAAGGCAAAAGAAAGTTGTTTCCCTTGCCCCTTAGACCCATCTCAACCGAAAAACCTTTCCAACAATGGGGTCTTGACTTCATCGGAGAAATCCATCCCTCTTCCTCAGGCCAGCACAAATGGATT
>APFE031298721.1:0-37631 GCA_000404065.3 Pinus taeda | reverse complement strand
CATAAGGCAGTTTCAATTTGGAGGAGCTCAAGCGAGGCATGTCTGAATTTCCCTTTTTTCCCTCAAAACACTCGCTAACTTCCCCTAATTCGCTTAAAAAGTCCTGTTTCCCCTTCAAAAGCCTAAGATTCCTATCCTTAGCGCTCTCTGATCAGATTACATATTAACTTCTAACTTATTATCTAAATCCCAGTTATTCTTCCCTCCCCATACTAAAAACATTATACGAGATCCCCCTAAATACAAATCCCCTCAATTGGTTGAAATATAACCATAACTAGCTCAACATTTTCTGCTACTACTACAAAGGACTATCAACCTTTAGTTCTGTTTTTAATGGTTGTGAAATGGTACTTTGGAAATGTCCAGTGGTTTGGTTATGTCTATATCTGTGCTCATGTACATTCAAGAAAAATGTTGGATGGGGTTTGGGGTTTTGTATCCCAACCTTGGCAATGGCACCAGCACCCTTTGTTTTCATGTGTGGGACAAGATTGTACCCAAATGAAAAACCATGTGTTCAAAAGGATCGTGTTTATAAAGTGGTTATATTCCAGCTATTACCTCTTATTATACTGCCACTTGTTTGCAGCGGTGCATTTTCTATCTTGCTGTCCAAGGACTACCAGAACCAAACATATTTGCGACCTGATGATGCACATGGCAAGAATAGCATAGAGTCTGCTAAATTTAATAAGGACAATTCTTTTGTGGCGGGAATTTTACAGTTCTTTACAAGTTTTGTGTTGTATGGTTACTTGGTTCCATTATCACTTTATGTATCTATGGAAATAGTGAAGGTAATGCAAGCATTCTTTTTAAATATGGATATACACATGTACTATGAAGAAATTGACAAGCCTCCTTCTGCTCGAACTTCAAAATTTGAATGAAGAATTGGGTGAGGTTAGCACCATCCTTTCAGACAGGACAGACACTCTTACACCTAATGTGATAGAATTCTTCAAATGTTCAATTGTTGGTGTGTCTTATGGAACAGGTATTACTAAGGTACAGAAGGCTGTGCCAGAAAGTGTTGGCAATCAGCCTTCCTTGAAAGAAGAAGAAATCTTTTGTTCAACTCTTCAAAAAAGGATTCAACTTGAGGGATCATAGACTTGAAAATCAGAGCTGGATTTCACTGAATATCATATATGGCCTTTTTCATTCCCAGAGGCACTCGCAGCATGGTTTACATTACTATAAACTAGCCACTTACACACACCCCAAGAATAGATGATGGGAGCCTTCAATTGTTGGCAGAAAAAGAAGATGCAGAGAAGACAACATTGGAAAAACATGAAGATATTATTGATGATTCAATGGGAGCCTTTGATGCTTTTGATATGTCTGGTGAATCGAAAAAGCATTAGTATCTTTTGGTCTAGGAAATTACCTTCTCTTTGTTAGGCCTGTAAATGATCAAGCATCCTTTGCAGATGGTGAAATATCTCCTTCCTTTGAGTGGTCAGATGATTTGAAAGGTGTAAAAGTTGTTTGTATTTCAGGACTTTTTGACAAATTAAGTTATCACATCAAGCAGACATTTTATGGTCAAAATGCAGAGTCAGGCTTTAGCATGATTCATTGTGGCCTAAATAGCGTGGGTACAAAGACTAAACATCTTTATTTCCTAGTCGGAACCAGAAAAAGAAAATTATATGTGGGAACACTGTATACTCCTGAGCATCCAAAGCCACAGTCCCAGATAGTTGCTTTGCAAGAACAGCAGGATATTTTGATCTTGCCGACCATTCAAGTGTCCAATCTTCTTTAAATGAAGATTGCAGTGACATCAAGTGATCATTTAGAGACAAACTCAGGAGAGATATCTGAACAAAGTGGTGGCAATCATGCAATTCTTAAGGGTAGATAGAAAGAATACATGTATGCAGATCTTAGTAAGCTTTTTTTGGACAGTAACTCTCTATGATCTGAAACAAACGAGTAGTCCAATAAATGCTGGCGACTGGGGAAAGTTTTCAAACAAATCAAAAGGTGAACTGCATGATCTCGATATAGAGTTGGATTTTGGGGATGGAAAATACATTGCTATGTTAAGGTTATCACGAGAAGATATGGGAAATTTAGAGGTTATCATTTATACCCGATATGCACTTCAAAATGACACTGATATGTGACTCATTTGCTGGGCCTCCCAACAGGCTCATGAATCAGGCAACATAATTCCTCTGAGCTATTGGACTGGCTATTTTTCCAATGAGCTACAGGATTGGATTGGAATGTGAGTCAGTATTTTTGAACTCCAGGAAGTATTGATGCTGATCAAACGCAGCAGACTTGATCTCAGTTTCAAACCATTTGTCAACATCAGCAAACTCTAAATGCAGCAGTCCAAAAATGTTTTCCATTGCAAGAAAACTGATTTATGCAGGACGCTTCTGTTACACAGCAAGCATCACACAGTTAAAAAAAAAAATTGTGCACATACTCAGTGGAAATCACAGTTAAAAAATGCGCACATACTCAGTGGCAATCACAGTTAAAAAAATGCGCACATACTCAGTGGCAATCATAGTTAAAAAAAATGCGCACATACTCAGTGGCAATCACAGTTAAAAAAATGCGCACATAGTCAGTGGCAATCACAGTTAAAAAAATGCGCACATACTCAGTGGCAATCATAGTTAAAAAAATGCGCACATACTCAGTGGCAATCACAGTTAAAAAAATGTGCACATAATCAGTGGAAATCACAGTTAAAAAAATGCGCACATACTCAGTGGCAATCACAGTTAAAAAAAATGCGCACATACTCAGTGGCAATACTCATGGAAGATTTGACAATTTAAATTCTACTCTAAAATCTGTCATTGGTGGCAAGATCATGGTCCTTGGCAGCCACTTATTGAAACTGTGGATGGATTCATAAGATACCAGTATGATAAGAATGGCTCTGGTGCACCTTCACAAATACAGATGGCTTCTACTAAGGATCCGAATATAAATCCTCAAAAAATTAAATTTAATTGTTGGTGTAAGCTAGCAACCTGGACGCCTGCTTTGTTTTTTAAAAGATATCTGAAGGTGTTGTGTCACAGCCAGATAAACCAAACTAATACACCTGGAGGTTGTATTGAATGAGCACAGGAGATAAGTCAGGGGCGATTGAACAGCTGAAGTGGTTTGAGAGGAAAGTGAATGCCCGATACGACAGCGAAGAAACTTCAGCAAACCAACAAAGAGGCCACATAAAAGCAGCAGAACTGCCTGAAGGATACAGACAAGAGTATTCAAAGCACAGCCCTCAGTCACATAACCAAAGCTGCCAGCTGCCTTAGCGCGGCTCTGTTTAGATAAATATGGATTAATTCCCAGCCCAGCGATGAGTTAAAGACATTAATTCATAGATATTTTTCAGATATGATCGGGAGATATTTGTTTGATATTTTTCCCGTTGACACCTGTTCAAGGGAAGGTTGTAAATCCTTCACTATATAAACCACCCCATAGTCAGTATGAAGAGGAGAGAAAAAAAGTAAGAATTGGTCGATGAACTCTGATAGAGATTAGTTGTGTACATCCAGTATGATTCATTAATCAAAGACTACGGGAGTTTTTTTTGGAAATGGACTGTGTGCTGTGTCTTGGTATTTTAAGGGGCCTTACGGAATTCCAAAGCTGCCACATAATTCAATAAGTGCCTCTCATCTCTGTTTTTCCTTATGTTTCACGCTCATAATATGCTCATATCGCCATCTAAATAGCAACTAGAAAGATTAGTATAGAATTTGTTGAGCCACACTCTATGCTCAAGGTCTGCTATTTTTTTATGTTTTCCTCTGAACTGGTAATGAATGTTGATTCATTTGGCCTCTTATCTCGGTGAATCCGCCCATGTTCTGGCATTTATGCAAGAAATTTTTATCAGCTCCTAGACAGAGCTTTTTTCACTTTCATGTTGATATGCTAAAATAATGATTTTGTTTGTGTACTCCTCATCTCCTTAAGACTTCCAATCCAGCTGGTTTGCGCTGTATCATTGAAAGTTTGTTGGCTGAGAGATCAAAGATTATTCAAAGGATCAGATAATGGGCTGTCCACTATGCTTTCTTTTTTTTTTAAATGTTAAAGGGTGATCAACAAAATCTCATGCTCTCATATGGACTAATAAAAAATTTCTTGTCTGTATAAAATCAGTTCTCATATATTAGTTTCATTATCACTATTTTTCTATTGCAAAAATGGAAGACTAATCGACAACTGGCCTTATAACCATTTACACTAAGTTTTTTGCAATTTGACTAAGAGATTTAATATGAATACCTCATGGAGCATATTAACTCTTTGTCACCCATGAACGATTATTATTTAGGAAATCTTAATTGTCCCTAGATAAAATCTATTTTTGATTGCAGAAAGGAGGACTAATCTACAATTGGCCTTACAAAAATTTACACTAATTTTTTTGCAATTTGACTAAGAGCTTTAATATGAATACCTCACGGAGCATATTAACTCTTTTTCACCCATGAACGATTATTATTTAGGAAATCTTAATTGTCCCTAGATAAAATCTATTTTCGATTGCAGAAAGGAGGACTAATCTACAATTGGCCTTACAACGATTTACACAGTTTTTTGCAAACGTACTATATGTTTTTGTTCTGACTAAGAGCTTTAATATGAATACCTCAGGGAGCATATTAGTTCTTTTGTCACCCAAGTATGATTTTTATTTAGGAAAATCTTAATTGTTCCTAGGTAGAATCCATCCACCTTACCTCGGTCAGCCGGATCAAAGATATCTTAGTTGCCTTACATCTCTGGCCTCCGCTTCATCCTTTTTTAAAACCCAAACAATTGTTTCATGAGCCGCTATATGCTCCATATTCCCCTCGTGACCAAGAAAAACACACCAGCAGTCCCGCTCCTCTGACTCCATGCCCAATGGTTTGAAATTCATCACACGATGCACTACCTCTCTGCTTGAAACCATTCTCTTCTCACCAAAAAACAAAACCCCTTGTACTCAATAGCTAGCCTAAGATCATCCTAAACAAAGCTAAATCCCAAAGAGAGAGCCCTCTCTGACTGCTGGTAGGCTAGGACCGGCAGTCCAATGCTTGGTCTGTGGTTACATCGACCGTATCCCTTAAAGAGCCAAGGGACAACTTGAGCGTTAACAGGCGTATGGGAAGAATCCACTGACATACGCTCTGCCCGAACATCCACATCTATCCCTATAGAAGTCTCATTTCATGCATATCTGGTTACTTCCATATAGAGTATAACTATGGTTCCAGACTGAAAATTATTCTATTGATTCCGGGCCAATCAACAGGGGCATAGGCAGTCGCAACTAGAAACTTTGTCATCCCCTGTCACTAATTAATAAAGCAGTTGAGACAGGGGTTTCTTATAAGTAGGAATCACCCCACCCCTTTATATATATAATTGCTAACTAGAGAAGCATGCTTGCTCTCATGGGAAGATAGATTAAATTCACCAACTCCAATTAGACCAATCAACATCTAGCGAGTCCTTCCCTTTCCATACTTTCCTTTCCTCTCGAACCATTAACTCCCCCATTACTTCAGTTTCCTATTCATCGACATATCCTCGAGGGAATCAAGCACTATAGGAAGAGACCCAGCACAGGTATTAGGGGTTAGCCTGACCATACGTCATAGATATATACATATCACCTTCTATACGTCCAACAAAATGATTTATTAAGGGTATTTTCCTTGCAATTCCAAACCAGACCAAGCCAGGCCTATAAAAACAACTGAGTTAGTAATATTGAGGTCCCATATTTCTGCTTGGCCAATAGGATAAAGTCTGACACCTATTGCCTTATTATTATTTAAGTAGGGGTGAAGGGTTGGGGAATGTGTTAGATCCTATACTACCTGCAAGTCCATAATCTACTAATCGTAGGGCCAAAAGATAGACATGTAAGATGAATACAACTAGCAGTCATTGTATACTCCGTTGTATCCAAGATTACTTTGTTAGTGCAAGAATCAGTACTTGGGCTTACCCTAGGCCTCGACAGATGGACCTTTAGATAAAGTGGGGTTTACAGTTTATCCTCCTCCCTTGAATAATGGACTTATTATTTAAGGACCTTCTTATGCTCACATGTTGAAGTGTTATCCCCCCTACTATTATTTAAGGTGATTTGGTTGGGAGATAAATAAAAAACTACATGATACAACATGGTTTATGGGGACAAAGAGGCAGTTCCATCAATTATTTAGTTCTATTTTCCCCTTAAATTTTTTTATATGGAAAGGGGGGCCTACCCAACCAAATTTTTTGTATAAGCAAGTGCTCTACATAATTTTAAGTTCCTAAAGCAAATTTTCTTACCCTAATCGCAGACATAAATAGCATTTGACTCATCCAATAATACCGATCCATCTCCTAATTCCTCCACCACTACTAAATTCATCGACAGAGATACTTCCCATTCCAACCTTATGGATGAAAAAAACATAGAGTTATTACATCTTCTCTTTGGATTCGATGCTGACACACATCAGGTTGACTTATCATGTGATCAATCCGATATTCACTTTTGAAAAATGATTCCATTCCACATAGAAGATGGGATCAAATGGTGGGGGGAGGTGAATGAGAAAACTTTACTTCGGGTCTTTAAACACATGTTGTGAGATACAAGAGTCTAAATAAAGGAATATGGGCACTCTCTACTGAAGAAGTGGGTGGAATCATTAGCTGGAGTAAAACCAGGTACAATGAACAGAGTGAGAGGGATGGGTGGACATACCCCTCATTCAATTAGCTAATGCAGGAGTATGGCAATATTATCAGTTGTGCTTGCGCCCAAACCAAAGACTCTTATTCCTAGGCTTTGGACTCCCGCTTGATTCAATTTTTTTTTGGCCGGTCCCGTACGGATCCAACTACCAACATGGAGAAAGGTTTAGAAAACCTCCGATCTACAGGCCTACAAGCACAAGTTTTTAGGCTTTCCTATCTACTACCACATGCCCTTCTATTAGATTCTATTAGAGGGTTCCCCACTACCTATCACCCTAAGCTATTAGTTCTTCCCTCTCCCATAATTTCCACACTATAGTAAGTCTTGGGAGGATGAGCTTGAGCTATTGTTCCTCTTTCATTAATCTTCGGAGTGATACTCTGTTTTTGCATAATAGAGATCTGCCGACCTATTTACTACCTTGCGCTCTCAACTCCTACCATGGGTCTATCCAAAGGACCCACTATCGTCCTTATACTCACTTAGGTAGGCTCAGGGATATCTTTTGATGATCATGATTATGAGGAGCACTTAGACCCTGATCCTCCCTACCCCTTAGTAGGGGGCTAGCTAGGCCCAGATAGCCAGAACCTTAGCCCGACTTCATTCTTTAGTTGACAAACCTTGGTTCGGGCATGTTAGTTGGTCGTAATTGATAGTGCTTCATTTATTACATTCTTCCATGACCCTTTCCCTTACTTTACATGGTCATTGCATCAAAATCCCCTACTTATTATATTATCTAAGAATCAATCAATAAATTCTCTGCAATAATATAATAGAAGGGGAGGACAGGTGTGTAAGTGGGCCCTTTCAGTGTCTGCTACTTATTATATTATTGACAGGATAGGGATGAGGGGCCCCTAGCCATACACTGAGAGTGCTTTGATCAGAGCAATGTGTATCACTATAGGCTATCTCAATCAATCCCAGCCCTTCGTTTTGTTCTTCTCATCACTTTATCATTATGTTCCATAGCCTAGAATAGCAAAGGTTCAAAGGTTCTCCGAGGTTGTTTGTTAGTTGCTTTATCTATTCCCTTCAACATGTGTTGGGGCCGTGAAAATGAAGAGTTGGCCTTTTTCCTTATTATTGGGGCTACTATTATAATAACAGGTTAGATTCGATACTGTAATGACATATATAATAACAAGAAGAATCAATGCTATAATGAATGATGTAATTACGTATATCGAATCATGACTGGAATCACTGCCCGAAATGAACCAAATCAATCTCTCTCAGTATCGATCTCTCTCATTTGCATCATGTCAAGTCAGATCTAAATCATGCTAATTGCTCAAGCGTAATCGCGTATTATAACGAATGAATGCATAATGACATATATAATAACAACTTTGTCGAATGAAATAGTCAGAAATGCATAATTCATGAATGAATAATGACATATATAATAGCAAGAAGAATTACAACTATAATGAATGATGTAATTACATATATAATATATGAATTTTCTAGTGTAATTATTTCTATAATTCCTTTCCCTTATGGTAGATCTTGCTTGCGCATCATGACTAGAATCATAGACAATTTTTAGTCCTGAGTGATTGATTGATTGATGGAAATTGATAAAGAATTAGTAGAGGGGCCAAAAAAAAATGAGTTTCTCTTTCGATCAATTATTTGAGAAATGAATGACCAATTATTTGATAGTGTAATTACATATATAATTCATAATTGGAATCACGTACAAGAACAAGGTCCTGTTCGATTGATGGGAATTTGGTACGAACGATCACTCGATTTGAGAAATGATTTGATCAATTATTCGACATAACATAATTACATATATAACGAGCATCATTCCATTTCTCAAGAATGACTAATGACTCACATCGAATCTAGTATGACACATATCTCGAGTCATGAATGGAAGAAATGCATAATGACATATATAATAGCAACATTGTTTGCTAAAGCGTAATGAAATATATCGAGTCATGAATGTATTCGATACCATAATTACATATATGGAGTCATGAATGGCTACATTTTAGGCATTCAAAAGGTGTGAATCTGCTTGTTCTTCCAAGAACAAGGGCATTTGATTCTCAAAATAGATCATACTCAAAAAAGGGTTTGATCATGGCTCAAAATGAACGCTAGCTATATGCTTAACACATGCAGTTGAACGTGGCTTGCTTCCATCCATCCACGTGGGGGAAGAAGGGCAAGATGAGTGGCCCCCTCCTAGCGCATGCTCGCTCACTCAAATGATATGTGAGTGGTGTGTTGGGCATGGGGCACAACAAGAAAAGTCGCGAACAGGTGCACAACGCGTGGGAATCTGTTGAATAGTTCACTCCAAATCCTGGATAATTCATAAAGCATACTAATTTTCATTTCTCAATGAACCCACATAGTATTAGGTAGTTGGTTAGGTAAAGGCTGACCAAGCAATGATGCTTAGCTGGTCTTTTTATATGATCAACCACACTGTGACTGAGACATCCCAGACTCCCTCGGGGGGCAACATTGGGGAATCTTTGACAATGGGATCACGTCCAATCCAAAAATATCACATGGGTGAAGAAGGGAATTGTCGCTTGTCAATCTCTTCACCAAGTTTTGATCATGACAGGACTCGAGGAAGAAGCCCCAGCTAACTTTGTGCCAACAGTCGATGTAATATGGGGGGCAAGTGTTATTCAGAATGATTAGGCGTAAAGGACACATAGACGGTGAAAAGGATGGAAAGTGAAAGTCGCCAAAAACACTGGTGGGGTTGTTTCTTGACCATTTTCACTTGAGTGAGATAGGGGAGAGTGCAATTTTAGGTATGTTCTATGCTGAGAGAAAATTTACTTCAATTTGCCATATTAGCTTAATATCAATTCCAAATTAGCAATCATATTTAGCATGATTGATCCAGGTGGATGTTGGTGGCCACCCACCTATCCCAATTGGACCCCCACAACTGTCTCTTTCAGTTTTTCATTTTCCGTAATTGTAGCACAATTTACTATTTTTAGCAGTTTTTCGGGTCCTGAACTTCCGAAGCCGTTTTTAGGCCCTAAACGACATTTTTTGGGAAATTTGGGAGCAACATGGTTGTATGGACCAATTTTTCTCTTCCCCAAGTTATAGTTCTTGGATATATATTTCTAACGAGGTATTGTACGTGCCAAATGGAGATCAAGTGCCAAAGTTACGACCTCGAGAAGTTGATGTACCAATTTACCCAAAACGGAGACCACAGTTTGGCGTTTCATCTTCTAGGGTTAGGTTTTTAGATGTTTACGGTTTTCCATTGTTTATCAGCAATAAATAGGCCTTCGAGCCTCATTGTAACACAGTTCAGAGGCATGTAGCTGCCACATCTCTTCTTAGAGATAAGCTACCATCGCCCTCGCTGGTTTATTTCCATTTTTGCTTGTAAGCATATTTCAGTATTTTACATTAATGAAATGAAGTATTATTTCCACTGCATCTTTGTGTTTATGGTTATATCTGTAATTTGTTGTGTTCCTGTTTAAATCTGGATCAATGATAGCAAAATGCAGATAGAACATAAACATAGTCGTAGAAGACAAGCCAAGACAAGAGGACACTAGATGTGGTGCTAGCGAGGGACAAACCCTAAAGTGGGAAAACCCTTGATCAAATCTTCTTATGTTCTTCAATACTTCGGCAGAGAGAGAGATAGTACATATACATCAAAAGTCGACATTTTGACTTATCAAAATAAGAGCAGAGATCTTCTCCAAGAAGATGACACATGAGGTAGTAGATCTAAACACACGTGATTCCATCACCATGTTGTACCCATCATTGTGTTGCACCCATCATTGTGATCCACTTCATCATCACTATGCTGCACTCATCATACTACATCCATCATCACTATGTCGTAGCCATCATGCTGCACTTCATCATCACTATGCTACACCATTCATACTACACTTCTCACTAATGCTACACTATGTTGCACTTTCATGATGCACTTCTCACTATGATACACAATGCTGCACTTCTCATTATGTTGTACCATGCTGCACCATTCATGTTGTATCAAAGTTTAGTCCATCCTTCATACAGTCAACAACAGGTCTTCAAAGGTTGCGGTGATCCAAGAGAGGTTCCAGCACTGCCAAACTGATTTGTGCAACCCTTAATACTGTATGCTGTTGGCTATGGCCTGTGTCTAGCCCATCAACAAGTTAAGTCTACACATAGCACCCAACTAACTTAACCGTTGAACAACTCATCCTAGACAGACTTGTTTGACCTTCACTTTGAGGTTGTACCACTATTAGATCACATGATGTTTGGGCTCCTCCTATGACTGCACCTAGTCACTGGGATCCTACACCCAAGACTGTAGCTATGTCGAGATTGTTCTACTTCTTGCTACAGGTCTTAAGGACTTCTGATCCACCCATTTGATTGTGAAGACAACACCTACAAGTATGTTGTCTATGCATATACCGAGATAGGACACTGCTCCTTTTCATGCTGCAAGAATGTATCTAAACCTATTCCATACATCTAAGTTTGTGACTTCTCCTAGGTCATATCCATACCTATTATAAAGCTTCTCCTATGAGTACGTAGGAGCCTCCTTTTCAATGTGATGACCATCCTTCATTAGGAAAATGTTCATAGAGCTCCTTCATTAACAGCAAAGAGCTCTCATTGTTATCTGCAGCTAAGGTATATCCTCTCTTTTGGAATGCATCTAACTGTGTGAGAGACTATAACTAGGGCTCATTTTGGAGCATCCATTAGCAATGTATATATGCTTCTCCTTACTACATATAAAGGTATCCTTTAGGACAGCATGAAGGGATCCACCTCTTGCTGCATAGAACCCTCTTTCGACTCCAAAAGAGACCTCTTCTTCCCAGTGTATAAGAGCCTTCTTACTGATTTGAAATCATTTCCAAATAAAGAGAGTGTATCATACCACTCTTACTGATCTAAAATCAGTTCCAAATAAAGAGAGTGTATCATACCACTCTTACTGATTTGAAATCAGTTCCAAAAGAGAGTGATTTATATCACTCTTATTGACCCAAATTCAGTTCCAATTGATCCTAGATCAATATCATCCTAGCATAGAGAGTACAGTAGTTACACGATGTGTCCATCGGTACTACTATGGTCCCCTCTTCATTTCCCTACTCATTGGCCAAATGAGAGGTACTTTCCATGAGTCCCAGACTACATGGGTAGGATGTCTCTGCAGGAGAGGGATGAACCACTCATCCTACCTACATGTTTCCATAGGGTATCCTAGGGGGAAAGCTAAACCACTCACCCTGTACACAACAAATCACTAAGGGAAGGTTGAACCACTCACCCTTTGACTATGTCTCAGCGGGAGAAGGATGAACTACTCATCTTGCCTACATAGAATACCACTAGGGGAAGGTTGAACCATTCACCCTATGGTTTCTCGTCGCTTTGGGAAGTACCCCCAAGCCCCCGGAGCTCCCAAAGCTAAATGTCCATATTATACTAGACCTTCGGGAGAGAATCTCTCCACGACTCCTATTCGTTCTAGAAAATTCAAGAATTTGACCCTTCCTAGGGGCTTCATCAGAAAAACAGTGACCAGCATATCAGTCCCAGTGTGATGGAGCCTTCTTGCTCCCTGTTGTACCATATCCCAGATAATGTGGTACCTGATGTCTATATGCTTGGAGCGATCATAGAACACAGGATTCCTCAACAATCGAATCCCCCTCTAATTGACACAGAATATCACAATGATATCTAACACATGTCCAAACAACTCACTGAAGAACTTCCACAATGAGATAGCTTCACACGAGGTCATACTCACAGCTATGTATCCAGCCTCATCGGTGCTCAAATCAGTCAACTTCTGCTTCCTCCACATCTAGGATATCGAAGTAGAACCCAAAGAGAACAAACACCTAGAAGTTCTCTTGCGATCCTCCACACTGCTTGCCTAGTCAACATTTCAATAATCATGCAGCTTCATATTTTTGGCAGTGTATCTCAATCCATGTGAGATTGTTCTCCGAAGATATCTCAAAAGATTCTTGGCACCAGTCCAGTGAGGCTCAACCATATATGAGCTCAACATGTTAACTGCAAAACATATATACATATGGGAGTTCACCAAGAACATCAATGATAGTATTAATTTATGAAACTCAGAGGCATTTACCAAATCAGGTCGGGCATCACTACTGCATAACTTCTTAAAGTTAGGCTTCATTGAGGTAGTCATGGGCTTGCAGTTCACCATTCCAAATATGGAATCCAACTCCCTCTTACTTTTGCAAATGAGAGGTTTTACACCTATTAGAAAGAGGTCATCCTCATAAGGTTCTAGTATGAGAGGTCTACCATCCACAACCTTCAAGCAATGGTTTGGATCGGCTTCACTATTGGTGAATCTTAGCTTCATTAGATAGTTTTTTATCCTTTCATACCAATCCCGAGGTGCTTGCTTCAAGCCATAGAGGGCTTTCTTCCACCTGCATACATGAGATTCCCGATCATGAATCTCAAACCCCTCAGGTTCTTCCAAATCTGAGGTCTTGCTATTGCATGAGGGGAATGGTCCCCTTTGTAAGATTTCCTTTGGTACATCTTGGGCATGTACCTTCATGCTCTTCTTGAATTTAGGCATCCCTATCACCATCTATCTCACATCTAGTAGGCCTCACAATGAAGATGGGCAAACCTCTGGTTCTATAGAAGAGATGTGTCAACTGACATGGTCCCTAATGGACTTCCTGCAACCTTATACAAATTTCCAACCCTGAACCCATGAGTAAAAGCATCTTGAAAATTCCTTTTTCAAACATGTACCATTCCATTGATGAATGCCACCTTGAAACCTTTGACTTCCATTGCTGAAATGGAGACCAGGGTCTTCTTGAGATCAGGAACATAAAGAATTTCTTGTAAATGAATCATGTTACCTTCATTCAATTAAGGGCTAACATTCCCTACACCCTTTCCGGGATAGGTGGCATTGACTTCAAGTATAATCTCCACAATTGTTTCCTTCTCTATCAAATTAGAGAGACCTTCCTTCTATCCAATGAAGTGCCATATTCCCAAAGAGTCTAGAGGGAAAGTAGTGGAGAGGGCCAATATAAGATAATACTCCTTTAGCTTATCAGAAACAACATTCGATTCTTCATACCTAGAGTTCCTTGCTTTCTTTGAAGAGTCGACCATTTCCTTGATGACCTACATTCCTTTTTCCTTTGCCATTGCAGATGTCATTCCTTTGATCATTATATCTGGACTTCCCATTGAATTGACCTTTAGGTAGGCCACCAGATGCTTCTACTGCACCACTTTGATAATCTTCTTTGATTTGACTTCACCCTTGGTGAATTTTAAGTGGGATGAGGAACCCATTGAGTCTTTTGACCTTGTACAATTTCCTTTGGTGATTTCTCTTTCACTCTTGCTTGGGATTTGTCTTCACCTCACCTCTAATACCATGTTAATTTTAGGTATGTTCTATGCTGAGAGAAAATTTACTTCAATTTTCCATATTAGCTTAATATCAATTCCATATTAGCAATCACATTTAGCATGATAGTAAAATGCAGATAGAACATAAACATAAATCACATAACGCAAGCCAAGACAAGAGGACAGAAGATGTGGTGCCAACCAGGGATAAATCCTAATGTGGGGAAACCCTTGATCAAATATTCTTATGTTCTTCAATAGTTCAATAGAGAGAGAGATAGTACATATAGATTAGAAGTCAACATTTTGGCTTGTCAAAATAAGAGCAGAGATCTTCTCCAAGAAGATGACCCATGAGGTAGCAAATCTAAACACAGGTGATTCCATCACCATGTTGTACCCATCACTATGTTGCACTTCATCATCACTATGTTTCACTCATCATACTACATCCATCATCATTGTGCTGCACCCATCATGTTGCACTTCATCATCACTATGCTGCACCATTCATGCTACACTTCTCACTATGTTGCACCATGCTACACTTCTCACTATGTTGCACTTTCATGCTACAATTCTCACTATTGTGTAGATTATCTTTTGGATTCATTGCATTAGGTTTCTTGTTGATCGGCGTTTCGAACCAGCAACGGTGGTTCATCTTCAGGATGTGAAAGATTATTGAAAGACTAGTCTTATTTTTCAATTCAATATATAGATGTATGAGATGCATTGCTGACAAATATTAGGATTTATTAAATTATTCTATTTGTTTTAATTATAATTTACTTATTTTATTATGTTTTGTTAATTTAATTATATTTTTGTGATATTTAGGGATTAAAATATTATAGAATTATTATTTCATTAGGGTCATGGTTGTATTAATTATATTTGTATTAATTATTTATTAATTATTTTAATTGTTTTAATTGTATAATTACATTTATTTTAATTGTCTATTAATTATTTTATTATATATTTATTTTATTATATTTATTACGGCTAATCCATTTTTCTTATTTCTATTTTGTTTTAATTATGATTTAATTATTCTATTATGTTTTGTTATTTTAATTTTATTTAGGATATTAAGGGTTAAAATTATTATTGAATTATTATTTAGTTATATTTTGTTGTTAATTATTTATTAAGATTAGTACATATTTCCCTACTCTAATGGTTTTAATTATATTTATTTTAGTTATTTGTTAAGGCTTATGATTTAATTATTCTTGTTATGTTTGTTATTTTAATTATTGAATTATTATTTTGTTAGGGTCATAGTTTTATTAATAATATCTTCTTATTTATGTTGTGTTGTAATCGTTTTTACTTTGTATTTTATTAATTTTAATCATGTTTATTTTAATTATATGTTGTGATTATTTATTAAGGCTAATACATATTACCCTAGGTTGTGGAATTATTATAGTTAAGATGTTTTAAATTGTTGTTTATTTCTTATAATTCTTGTTAAATTATATTTTAGAGTGGCCATAGTTTATTTTTAATTATAATGGATTAAATCATTTATGTTTGTTCTAAGTTAATTAGAGGAGAGTTAAATTTAGGTAGGGGTAAATTTGGATGATAGGATTGGAATTAATTTTCACTTATGGTCTATATGTCGTCTCTATTGAGGTTATTAGGGTGCTTGCTAATTTTTATGGCTTCTATGAATTTCCTTATGAAGTAGTGATCACTTCTAGCTAAGATACGGGTATCTTCTATACAAATTTGGTGCTTAGTTTTATCAGAATGTTCAACCAGAGCTGATGATTAGGATCGATTGTGTTTAATGTCAGTTGAGTGTTCCTGGATTCTTGTGTTAAAGGATCTCCCAGTCTCACTTACATAGGGCTTGCCGCATGAGCGGGGAATTAAGTAGACACTTTTATGACATTTAGGATCAATTTTGTCTTTGACAAGATTAAGGCAACTATGGATAGTGTTTAAGGGTTTGAAGGTGGTTAGAATTCAATTCTTTTTCAGGATGTGGGAGGTTTTGTCTGTAGTCCTTAGTATGTAGGGGAGGTTGACTTTTCCTATTATATTATCAAAGTTTTTATTTTTATTAGGTCGATTTTTTTCCTTATTTATGGCTTTGATAGCTTGATGTTTGTTGTATTTGTTGTGTAGGAAAACTTTAATAAGGTGTTCTTTTTCTTTTTCTAGGTGTTCTTTGTAAGAGATTTTGAGGGCTCTAGTTGCTAATGTGTTGAGGACTCCTAGTTTGTGGGTAGGGTGATGATGTGAGGAAGCATTTAAATATTTTTCGGTGTTAGTCTTTTTCCTATATACCCAGTGGGATATAGAGCCATCATCATTCCTAGTGATGAGGATATCAAGGAAGGGGAGGCTTTTGTTGACCTCGATTTCCAGAGTGAATTTTATTGAAGGGGGTAAACTATTTAGGTGTTGTTTGAAGGTTTCTAGGGTTTCTCTTCCATGAGGCCATATGATAAATGTGTCATCCACATATCTAGGTTTTAGGGTTGAGGTCATAAGGCCTTTGTTTTCAAAGTCCTCCATAAATAAATTGGCAATAATAGGAGACAGAGGTGACCCCATGGCAACTCCGCATGTTTGTTCATAAACATCTTCCATGAAGCTGAAAAAGGTTAATCTACACAATCATGAAGTTTGCAGAAACCTTAAAGACAAAATTCTCACTAGGTTGGACCATTCATGTTGTATCAAACTTCATTCCATCCTTGATACAGTAAAAAACAAGCCTTCAAAGGCTGCGAAGATCCAAGAGAGGTTCTAGCATTGCCACACTAATTTGTGAAACCCTTAATACTCTATGCTGTTGACTATGGCCTGCAACCTAGCCCAAAAACAAGCTAAGTCTACACACAACACCCAACTAACTTGACCCTTGAACAACTCATCTTAGACAGACTTGTTTGATCTTCACTTTGAGGTTGCACCACTATTAGATCCCATGCTTTCTAGGCTGCTTCTATGACTGAACCTGGTCACCGAGATCCTACACCCAAGGCTGTAGCTATGCGGAGACTGTTCTACTTCTTGTTATAGGTCTTAAGGTCTTCTACTCCATCCATTTTATTATGAAGACAACACCTACAGGTATGTTCTCTGTACATACACTGAGATAGGATATTTCTCCTTGTCATGCTTCAAGAATGTATCCAGACCTGTTCCATACATCCGAGTTTGTGACTGCTCCTAGGTCATATCCATACTTATGATAAAGTTTCTCCTATGACTGCGTAGGAGCCTCCTAGTCAATGTGACAATCATCCTTCATTAGGACAGTGTTCATAGAGCTCCTTCATTGGCAGGGAAGAGCTCTCATTATTATCTATAGCTAGGGTATATTCTCTCTTTTGTACTACGTCTAACTGTGTAAGAGACTACATCTAGGGCTCGTTTTGGAGCATCCATTGGCAGCATATATAGGCTTCTCCTTGTTGTGTATAAAGGTATCCTTTAGGACAGCGTGAAGGGATTCTCCTCTTGTTGCATAGAACCCTCATTTGACTGCAGAAGAGACCTATTCTTCCCAACATATAAGAGCCTTCTTTAATTGCGAATGTAGGGCAGCTTCTAGTGTGGAATAAGGCCAGCATCTAGGGCGTATATGAACTGTGACTAGGGAAAAACAAAATTGTGGTTAGGGCTCTTTCCAAGACAGCATTAGGTTCACTTCCATGTCTATGTTAAGGCTAGGGCATCTCCTTTTTAGGGAAGCATATACTCGTGGTGACTTCTCCTTCCACCAAAACCCAAACAAGTGAAGAGGAAGAGATCACAAGAGGTGTGAATGTGTGTCTCAAATGACCTGAAAATTTCTTCTATTTATATTGTGACGATGAGGATAAGTGGGGGTAATTTGATTGCTAGCTAACCCTGATGAATTGTCACATAACACAATTAAATTCATATCTCCATGAATACATGTCAGAATCGGATGATCTTTAGATCAATCCTACACCTATTAACAAGAGGAATCCAAAAAAAATATCAGTTTCCATGAGTAAGTAAACCCACATGGTGTTTGGACGTAGTTGCCAATTTTAAAACAAGTCTTATTCAAATTGACAGGGCATAAAGGGCACGTAGGCGATGAATAGGGTGGAAAGTGAAAGTCGTTAAAACACTGGCGGGATGCTTTCTTGACCATTTCACTTGAGTGAGATAGGGGAGAGTGGAATTTCATGTGGAGGGATCAATACTAAGATATATAAAGGAACGCCAACTGTGAAGGCAGTCTCTGGGTCCCCACTGACGCTAGGGTGCGAAAGCATGGGGAGAAAACTAGATCAGATACCCTAGTAGTCCATGTCATAAGTGATGAGTGTTCATCCTTGGTCTGCTTGCCTACTAGGTAGCATTAGGATCAGGGGCCCAGCTAACGCATGAAACACTCCACCTTGGGAGTACAGTCGCAAGATTGAAACTCAAAGAAATTGATGGGGGCTTGCACAAGCGATGGAGCATGTGGTTTAATTCAATACAACATGGAGAACCTTACCAAATCTTGACATAAGAACAAGTGTGCCTATCCTTAATGAGATGGTGCCATAATTCATACAGGTTTTGCATGGTTGTTGTTAGCTCGTGCCATGAGATGCTTGATTAAGTTCTATAACAAGTGAAACCCTAATTTTGTGTTGTTGAGACTTGCACTAACAGATCATTGTCATTGCCACTTATTCACTTTATTTGAGTATGGGTGGAGAAATGCTGATTATTCCTGGGAGGTCCAACCCAAAGCTTATCTCTTCGACCATAATTCATAGAATATATAATGGATTTTCTCTTCTGTTCAGTTGCTTAAAGATTCATGATTACATTGACAAATGATATGTAGTTCCATTAATATGAAGGAGGCAAATATGTCATTTGCTACTATTCCATTCATTTGTGCCTTGAGTTCGAAGGGGATGTCAATATATAATGAAGAAATGATAGTAGATCATCGTTCCATCGTCTTTCTCATATTTATTCAGAGGAGTTTTAGAATGACTTCCAAAGCGAATTTCAATGGGAGAACCAGAGTCATTAAGAGGGAATTGCAGCAATTCCTGAATCCTCATGAAGTGGTTTCTCTGGAATCAAATGAACAACAAAAATTACTTAGGATCATCTTGCATTCAATTATGCTAGAAATTTTCAAATCATTACCGAATGAGATGGCACATTGTGCGCCTAACTGCGAAAGGACAGTGCAAGATGTTTCATGATCACTGGCCAAGACTTGGAGCTGACTGAATAACTGGGCTGGACTTTTTGTATAGATTGTTATCCATATCTATCAACTTTGTGTATCATTTTTTATATTCTATTACTTTGGGAACGGCTTCAAGAAGGCCTTCTTCCAGCCCTCTAATTATGGTTGTTGGAAGCAATGGTGTGCTCACCCAAGGTTTCCCCCATCGATTAGGAAAATATTATAGGTAGGGGGAATGAATCAGGGGTTTCTGCTCCAAGGGGGGCTATTGTCCCTGAAGCAAATGTGGGCCTGACCTATGCCTCGATAAGGGATAACCCCCAAGAGCCCTTTCTAGAGAAGTTCCCAATCCCTCAAAATGTCATGGAGGAACTCGATTGGGAACTTCATCAGAAACTATTCAGATCAAAAACCTATTTGCGGAAGAAGGGTTGGAAACCCCCTTTACCAACCCTTCTTTGGGAGAAGACTTTCAGCAAGACTTCCTTAGCCTATGGAGATATGAGTATCTAGTATGAGCTAATTGTTTGTAATCTCAAAAATTCATTTCGGTCTAAGCGATGACGGTGGAGGGGACCTTTACCACAATCTAGACAAAATCCTCACCCACTTGAACATATCACTCTCGGAACGGAACCTTTCATTTTTTGGCTAAACTGTACAATCGCTTATTTAACGACAAAACGTTGTTAAGGTGCACACTCAACCAAATCCAAAATATCCTTTTGGAGAAGTTCTACCTAAGGAGGAGGTGAATCATCCAATGGGGCAAAGCATGCAATGTGAGTTAGCCATGTAAACTAGCAGTGCGGGGGAGACCTAAATGGGGAATGGGTCGGTGCAGTGAACTACACACCCTCCTCTTTTGAGACAGAGAAGTATCACAAGTCATCTGGGACGGAAAAATAGATAATGCTGGAATGATGATAACCCCTTCACTTCGATAAAGTTCCCCACTTTCAAAGCCCACCTAAGCCTAATTTTCATCCTTTTGACCCTCATGTTGTAAATCTTGTTTCAAGTCCTGTAATGATAGGCCATGTGTCTGATCATCTTATTGTCTCTATTGGCCTTCTGTAGCATCTTCTCAAGGTGCAAGTTGACTCTCTCAAGCCAAGTATCTCTATCATCTTCAATCTCCTTCTCAATAAGAGTCAAAGTGGCATGTGCCTCTTTGTCACTTTGTCATTTTACGTTGAGTAGTTCCAGCTCCATGAGGACTTGTTTGTCACTCAACTACTTCTTTTCTTGTTCCAAATATGTGATGACATACTTGGCCCTCTCCAAATTGTCCATCAAAGCTTGGACTTGAGCCTCCTTTTCTTGTATCATGATGTCTTTTATTGGTTCTTCATCCTGGACCTCTAAGTCAATTATTTCCACTCCATGATGAGTATAACATTACTTTGGCTCATCATGCTCCATCAAGTCAAAGTCTCTTTTCTCCTCATCATCATAACTCTCCTCCAACATCTTTTCCTTCCCTTTGTGTAGTTGTTGCACCTGTACCTGTTGTGTCAATGAAGAAGGCAAAGCCCCTTCCACATCCTGTGGAAATAGCATGTTCATATGGGCTAATGAAAAAGGCAAGGTCCCTTCCACATCCCGTGGATCAAACACTTGCCTATCGACTGCAAATAATCTCCTTATGCCCCTCTGATATGTCATGTATGTTCCAAGAACCTCATTAGTTTGGTCTCTTTGGCCTCCAAACCTGTTTTCACTTGAGCACTGCTAGAAGGTCCCCCTGCTTCGTAAGACAATGGTGAAGGAATTTGAGGACCCCTGAAGATGTCATGAGAAATAAATGTCTCCCAAGAGATGTTGAGGAGACTAAGATGGTGAAGCACAATCATCTTGATCAAGGAATAGTGATAGAGACTACTCATCTGTTGAGGGTATGGCTTCTTCTGGACAAAATGAGCCATCTTGTCAATATTCTTGAACAAGAAATAAAGGAGGTTTAACATCCTTACCCTGGTAAAATGCATGAGGAGCCTGATGTGATAGGTGTAGAGCCTGGAAAATCTTCCCTCACAAGTGAAATACTTCATGATGATTTTCATCATGGGGACATACTTGTCTTCAAGAAATCTGAAAGGAAACAGTCTCTTCACCTCATTTCTGTACCAGGGTTTGATATAAGGCTCATAATAGTGTTCATCTAGGTCCTAGGCCTTGTACCACTTCTCCCCTACATTTGGAATCCTGGTTGCATCTGAAATGATGGAGGGTGAGACTGTGAATGTTACCCCAACAAGAGTTACCTTGTTGTCCTAAAGATGGGCTACAAAAAGTTTTGTCAGCTCAGGGTAGTGTTGAACTCTCTCTACCTACTCACAGAACTCATAGCAGCCAAGATATCTTAAACATGTGACAGCCAACTGAGAGGCCTACAATTCCCTAAGGTTTGATGGCTCTTCTCTGATAATTTTGCCTCCCTTGTGTGGTTTTCTCTGTTGCCTAGCTCTATCTATTGAGGTGTCACTAGCTGTGTTTTCCTCCTCCTCGTAGTATCGGTCTTCTTTGTTCATGTTTGCAAGGCTTGAGGTTGTGTGAAGGGAATGGGTGAAAGTGTTTTAGGAATGAGGGGATGAGAGATGAGCTTATGGCTAGAAAATGAATGAGGGAGTAGGAATGATAAAATGAGAGGGAGGGCTTGTTTTGTTTGAGAAATTGCCCTTGGGGAAAAGGAATAAATGGATAGGGATGATATGGAATAGGGATAAAAGGATAAAGGATAGCGAAAGAGTTTAGAGCTGTAATGATAGGTGATAGGATGAGAAATGAGGGTTTAGGGTTTTAGGCATAAAAGGGAGAATTTTAGGGTTTAGGCACTTGCCATAGGAAAATTAGATTAGAAGTTAAATTGAAAACCAATCAATGTAGTATGGAGGACCACTTACTTGTATACAGGTAAGAGAGAGAAATTTGGAAGTTTGTTGAAGTTTTGAGGGCTTTTGGACCCTTCTGCTAAACGTGCAGTGCCACTGCACAGACACATAGTGCCACCCTAGAAACGCAGCACAGTGTAAAATAACACTGCGGAAATTCCCAGACACACGGCACCGGGCCTCAACACACAGTGCCAAATTCTCAACGTGCAATGTCAACCTGCCTGCCTAAAATGTGCATTGCCACTCCTCCACTACTCCAAACGTGCAGCGCCACCCTCCAAAAGAACAACGCCAACTCTTCTTCGCCAAAAACTCACTCATCCTTGCCTCTTCTTCTCTTTTTGACTCCTTGCTTGCCAAATGAGAATAATGAACTTGAAAATGAAATGTGAGAGCTTAAATAGGAGTATATTTTGATTTTTCACTTGAAAACCCCACTTTCTAATGTTTCTTGTCCTTCTTCAAAACTCAATTTTTAATGCCTTTTCTTCTTTGTCTCTTTCAGGTGGATAATGCTCAACTTGAACTGATTTTTGCAGTGTTTCTTTATCTTGCAGCAAGGAGAGATGCTCTGATGCAACTGGGATCATTTATTACATATAGTAACTTAAAATTACATAAGAAATACAAATTAACTCAAACTACTCTATTTTCACCTCAAGAACATGTTTTTGAGGTGAAAATTACATTAGGTTAAAAGATAATGATATAGTTACTATGACCTACAAGCCATCATGCTAGACTTATTTATCATCCTCATACCCTTGCTGACCTTTATTTACATTTTAAAATAAGGCTCTTTACCTTGGAAATGAAACCCTAAGACCTAATGAAAACATGCCCTATGACCTAATGAAACCATGATTCCAAGTTGACCATGAAACCATAACTGAAGATAACCTGAAGAAGGGTCACTAAGTATACTCTATGAGGGAGAAATTGGACTTCCAGAAGAGAAGACAACCATCAGTGGATCAGTTTGACATGACCTAATGAAATGATGTAAAAGTTTCAACATGGGACCCCTAAAATGAAAATGCAAAGAGAAAATTTTGATCCCTGGTGGAAGTATGCAGATAATGACACTAACAAGACCCTGTAGCTGCTACAAGATATCTTGTAGCTGTTATAGGAGATCCTGTAGCTTCTACATGAAACCCTGTAGCTACCTTTTCTTCATCATTTCTTATTTTTTCCATGTAGAGGGAGGTTGTATGGTGGTGTAGGAGTTGAGAAATGGTGATTAAGGATATGGAGTGATGGGTGGATGAGGCCAATGATGACATGTCCTTTGGATTCTCCCCCTTTTTTATATTTTTTCATTTTCTTGTTTTTTTTAATGGACATAGGGGTAGGTATGGATTTGAGTGGATGTTGGGTAAGAGATGGTGAGGTGTAAGGTCCTCTTTTTTTAACCTATAATAGGAATGCATCATTGTTTTCCAATTAGGACCCCTTTCCTGTAGTATTTCAGGACATCCTAAAGTACTATAGGATCTTCATGTAGCAGCTACAAGACATCTTGTAGAAAGCTAGAAAATTGCTCAAAAATTGGTTTTTGATGCCTGCAAGTGGAAATGGATGGTGGGGACATGCTAGGAATGCATGAGATGAAGTGGATGGAGGAATAATTGAGGTAATTCTTGTCTTTTTGTCCCTAGAACTCTAAGTCCTTTGTTGTCTTTAAAAACCTGCAAAATCACAGAATTTTATTAGCGGGCAGATTTGAGGTCCATACCATGGCATTTTTGTTTTTGTTTTTTTTTCTTCCTCTTTTTTTGAAAAACACAAATCACCCCAAAGGAGTTTTTCAGCCTATATGCCTTCCTAGGCACCTCTAGGGAGGTTTTCACCCAAGGATCTTATTATTTTCCTTTTTTCACCCATGGGCTACCTCAAGGAGGTATTCAACCCAAGGGTTGGCCTCAGGTGCCTCATAGAGGCTTTCACCTAGGTCCCTTATTGTTTTTCTTTTTTCCTTTGTAAAAAATAAAAATAAAAATAGTTTTTAAGAATTGGGTGAGCTGGAAGTTGAGACACTTCCAATCACATTCACTTCCTTACTGATGGTACTAATGAACTCCCCCTTGACAGAGGTCTTTTATAGGCTTTCAATATGTACCCATTGACAAGAAAGGGGATATATTCTTCATCAATGGTCTTTATTTGCACAACCCCATTGTCATGGCACTTTTCTATCAGATATGGGCCCAGCCACCTAGTCATCAATTTTCCTTTGAAGTCCTTGAACCTAGATTCATATAGCAGAGCCCAATTTCCTTCTTGAAAAAATTTGTACTTGATGTTTTTGTCATGCAAAAACTTTCTTTGTACTTGAATAAATTCAGTGTGTAAGAGGGTTTGCATCCTAAATTTATCTAAACCATTGAGTTGGAGGAGCCCCTCCTGTTGTCCCTTTGTAACATCCAAATCCTATTGTTCTTCCATTCTCAAAGTGTTGTACTCAAACCCAATGGAGAACAAAGCCTTTCCATATACCAAGTCATAAGGGGTGAAGCCAGTGGTTGTCTTCCAGGTTGTATTATAGTACCAAGTGGCCTCCACTAGTCTATCATCCCAATATTTTCTGTTGTTGCTCACAACCTTGGTGAGGATCCTTTCCAATTCTTTGTTAGTAACCTCTACTTTTCCATTGGCCTGAGGATGATAAGGAGTTGAATTCTTGTGTTTGATCTTATGTTTCCTCAACAAACGCTCAATCAGGTGTGATGTGAATTGAGCTCCCTGATCAGTGGCTAGTTCTCTAAGGTACCCAAACTGGTAGAATACATTCTCACTTAATAACTCAACAACTTTATCTTTTGTTGCGACCTTGATAGCCTTGGTCTCAGCCCACTTTTTGAAATAATCAATGCATAAAATTATGTACTTTTTTCCCTAATGGTGGATCAATGGGCCCAATTAAATCCATGCTCCACTTGTCAAATGGCTCTAAAGTCTCTTGAGATTGAAAAGGAATTTCATCCTTGGGAGTAGGTTTCCCCATTCTATGGCATTGATCACATCAATTGGTGTATCTTCCTCCATCTTAGTGGAGAGTGGGCCAGTAGTATCCATCTTGTAGTACTTTGAAGGTTGTCCTCTTGGCTACAAAGTGACCTCCACAGGGCCCATCATGATAGGTTAGAAGGATGTCAAAGACTTCCTCCTCCCTGACACTTATCCTCAAAATTTGATCTAGGCCTAGCTTGAATATATTCCCCGAATCCAAGTGAATGGGGAGCTCTTTTTTTTCCCTAATGGTGGATTAATGGGCCCAATTAAATCCATGCTCCAATTGTCAAATGGCTCTAAATTCTCTTGAGATTGAAAATGAATTTCATCCTTGGGAGTAGGTTTCTCCATTATATGGCATTGATCACATCAACTGGTGTATCTTCCTCCATCTTGGTGGGGAGTGGGCCAGTAGTATCCATCTTGCCGTACTGTGAAGGTTGTCCTCTTGGCTGCAAAGTGACCTCCACAAGGCCCATCATGATAGGCTAGAAGGATGTCAAAGACTTCCTCCTCCCTAACACATAACCTCAAAATTTGATCTAGGCCTCGCTTGAATATATTTCCCCCAATCCAAGTGAACGGGCACTCTTTCTTACAATTATGTTTTTTTCCTTAGAGGACAGATTTGGAGGGAACTGTGCAGCCACTAGGTAGTTAGCTATGTCAGAAAACCATGGAGAGAGAACTGAAATAGAAAATAAATGCTCATCTGGACACTGATCATCAACCATTCCTTCCTCACCTGTAGACAAAGTAATTCTAGACAAAAAATATGCAACTACATTTTCTCTATCAAGCTTATCAATGATAGTTAGATCAAACTATTGTAGCAACCATCTAATAATTCTGGCATTCACATTAGGCTTTTTCATCAAATATTTGATAACAGCATGGTCAATATGTACAAAGTTTTGGTAACCAGTGATGTAGTGTATAAATTTGTTCAAGGAATGGACAACAGCTAGGATCTCTTTT
Organism: Pinus taeda; assembly: GCA_000404065.3. Classification (NCBI taxonomy): domain Eukaryota; kingdom Viridiplantae; phylum Streptophyta; class Pinopsida; order Pinales; family Pinaceae; genus Pinus; species Pinus taeda. Next base: position 11,350 of record APFE031298721.1, on the reverse strand, counting down.
TCAGTCACAATATAGTTCAGTTCAGCCTTGGACATATTTTGCTAATGCAATAAATGGCATAAGTCAACTTGTCATCTATCTAGCCTAGAGTTTATCCTATATCTTTTTCAGAGGCATCAACATGGATGTGGAAAGAAAGAGCCCAAATTGGGCCTCGGAGTATGGGTGTAGTAGTCAACTTGTCCTTTAAGGCTTCTAGGACCTCTTGGCAGCTTTCTGACCAGCAAAATTTAGGTTCCTTGGTCAGTAGTCCAAAAACTGGTGAGGCTACTTCATTGAAGTTGTTTATGAATCTCTTAAAGTATCCAACTAAGCCCAAGAAACTTTTGGCATCCCCCTGCTTCTGAGGAGTAGGGACCCTCTTTATGATAGCAATTTTATTTGGGTCCACTTGTAGACCTTCCTATGGCCAAGAACAGTCCCTGCATTCATCAAGAACTCACACTTCTTAGGTCTAAGGGATAGGTTCATTTCAATGAATTTCTTCAGTAATTTCCCCAAGTTGGAGAGAGCCTCTGGGAAGTCACCCCGATAGGGAGTGAAGTCATCCATATAGATTTCTACATAGTCATGGACTAACTTAGCAAAGAAGCTCAAGATTTCCCTTTGAAAAGTGGCAGGGGCATTACATAATCCAAAAGGTAGGACACTATAAGAAAAGGTACCCCAATGACAAGTGAAGGTGGTTTTATCTTGGTCCTCTAGGCTAATCTGGATCTAATTGTAACCACTGAATCCATCCAAGAAAGAGAAGAGCTTCTTTCGTGCAAGACCATCCAAGACTTGATTAATAAAAGGTAGAGGGAAATGGTATTTTTTAGTGGATTTTATTAAATCTTTGCAGTCCACAGATCCTCCATTTTCCATTCTTCTTTGGGACTAGAACTAGAGGAGACACCCACTCACTATCTGAGATGTGGTAAATGATCCTTGCATCCAAAAACTTATGCAGTTCTTATTTAACTATGTCTTTGAGGTCTAGGTTCATTCTCCTTTGAGGTTGATGCACTGACTTGAAGCCTTCCTTGATGTAAATGTGGTGAGTACACACTGAAGGGTGCACTCCCTTCATTTCCTTATAACTATAGGCAAAGGCATCCAAGTGCTCTCTTAGCATGTCACATAACTCCTTTCCTTGATGTGCAGAGAGAGAGAGGATTTAATTTTCAATGTTTTACCTAGACCAAATTCTATCGTTTTTACATGAGTAGGACAAGAGTCATCTAGGCATAAATCAATCCAAGGGTTATCTTCATATTTCTTTACTAAATCATCAAGAGACATGGTGTTGGGGGTTTGATTCTAGAGGATTTGATCAATCATGTCTTCTTCATCAAATTTACCCCCTCATATAATAGCATATAAGGTACAGATTGGGTAGGATGTGGCATGGTATACTTAATCTTCCTCCTCCTCTTCAAACCATAAGGGTAAATCATGCTCTAGAGATGGTTGAGCAGGAGGGTACAAGACCAATTGTTTGGAAAAATGCCCATTTTTAATGGTCATATTCCCAGCCTTGCAACTTATGTAAGCATCATCAGTGGCTAGCTATGGCCTTCCAAGGATGAGAGGATAACCATTGAATTTGGTATTAGGTTGGAGAACTAAGTAGTTAGCAAGGTATTCCGAGGAATCAATAGAGACCATCACATCCTCAAAAACTACCTCGAGAGATACTATGGGTTTGTCTACAAGTTGCAAGACTATTGTGGTCTTCCTTAATGATCCTTGGAGATTCAATTTAACCATGGTCTCCTTAGTCATCACATTGATGGCAGCCCCAAGATCAATCAAGGTATGGGGGACAATGATGCCACCAATGTGCACATCTACCAGAGGACTTCCAAGGTCTAGATACTTCGGGAAAATCACTATCCCCAACATTAAGTCAGACAATTTTCAAATGACATTAGTGGTAGGGGTGTATTTCTTTCTCCTCCCAATATGTTTGAAGAATTTATCCTTGATTAACTTTTTTTAGAGGGGGACATCCTTGCTAGCTTGGAGGAGTGGGATTTTAACACACAAGTTTTTCAATTCACCTAGAAGTTTAGTCTCTTCTAGGGTGTGTTGGCTAGGATGGATTAGTCTCTCATGAAAAGGAGGTGGATTGGATTGAGGAAAACTCTCTTCATTTTCCTCTTCAAGATCCTTAGGTGGAGATGGAGGTTGGTTATCTAGAAACACTCTTCCACACCTAAGGTTGATTTCTTGAATTTCCATAGCATAGGCAGGGTAGGATGTCTCTCCACTATAGACCTATTACACATGCTTGTTGTTCAGGTTCAAATTTGGTTGAGCAGGCATCTAAGGTTGCTTAGGTGGAGAAGGGTGAAGGAGTTGTGGTTGAGATGGAGGTGGAGGCAATAAGTATAGAAATTAGTTGAATGGGGGCCTCCACCCCTATGATGGGGTATTCCATTGAGGTTGTGGGGGAGAATATGGCTGAAATTATTGATTGGCAAGTTGGAAATGGTATTGAGGTGCATAAGACTAGGCAGAAGCTGCGGACCATGAAGGATGAGAAGGAGGACACCAAGGGGGAATCAATGCATTCTGATTGGGGTTTTAATATGAATAGGATGCCCCTCTCATGCCTTGTTGGTATGGTCAAGGTCCTCGAGGCCCCCTTTGGTTGATATAGCAGAGTTGTTTAGTCACATCTTCAGTTCCTTGATACACATATTACAATCTAGGCATAAAAGGGAACTTGTCTGTGGAGTGGTTTTCCTAACAGACCGAGTAGATCTCTATACGATTCAATGGAAATTTATTTCTAGGGTTCCTCCTGGCCCATCTAGGGTGAAAGACAAATAAGGATCTTTCTGCTTCCTCCTACTTCCTCTTGATATGCATGGTGTTCTTTTGTAGGGAAAGGGTATGCATCATTTCAGTCTTAAAGTCCTCCAACATGTTCCCAACTTCACTTTTGATGGATGTGTTGGACGAGGATGAAATGGCCAAAGATTGACTAGCCCTACCCTTCTTTCTGACTACCCTAGAATTAATTTTGAAACCTATCTTGATATCATCATAAGATAGCTAGTAGATGTCCCCTCGAGACAACATGTTTACGGTTTCTAGGATATCTTCCCTAATCCCTTTAAGAAGCAATAACTTGAGTGATTCACGATCGAGGGTGCATCTGGCCCTTTTGTAGCTAAGTTAGAACCTTTCCTCATAATCTTCCAAGGATTCATCATGTCCCAAGTTCATTCTAAAGATTTATTCTTTGGTATCATTGGACCTACAATAGTCCCTAGACCTGTCATTGAAGGATTGCTACATCTGAGCCCAGGTAGTGATGTTATCCCCAGGTAAACCCATGAACCAACACAGGATTTCATCCTTAAGGGTGGATGGGAACAATTTCAGCTTTTGGTCATCAGAGGTATAGTCATAGGTTTTGCGGATGAAAAAAAAACTCAAACAAGAAGGTATCAGGGTCTTCTAAGATTAAGCCATGGAAGTGAGGAATAGAAGAGGGGCTTATATTTCTCATCCTAGCATCTCCATTGGTTTCCCTGATTGGGAAATCACCTTCATTTATGTTTGCAACCATGTTGTAAGTGTGTGGAATGGTTTATTCTTCTTCTACACCAATAGGTTCTTCAAAAATATCTCGTGTCTCACCTAATGGGTCCTCCAACTCCCCTATAGTCAGAGAGGGAAGCTAAAAACAACCGAAGAAGAGGGAACGTTGGTTGTTTGATGGTATGGGGGTATTTGGAAAAAAAAATCCTAAATTGTCTCTACTCCTACGAGGCATGAGAGATTTTTTTATTTTTTTTATTTTTTTTTTATTTTTTTTTATAATTACTTGCAAAATAGAAAGAAAGCATAAATTGCAACTATCTATTGAATGCAAAACAAAAAGAAAGCATAAATTGCAACTATTTATTGAATGTCAAATAAAAAGGAAAGAAGAAATTACATCTACCTAAACACCTCCCTGGCAACAATGCCAAAAAAATGATGAGCCTCAATATTGCAGAAAGGATGTTTCAGCTCCTAGGGCTACTAACTTTACTTTATCAACCCATGGTTTCATAAAAACTTGGAGGTGTCAGTGCTATATGCACAGTAGATGCAATGTTCGCTCTTGTCACTTTTCCACTAGGGCAATAGACCACTAGGGTTTTCAAACCAGTCTTCTATTGACTAGAAGGAGTTTGAATATTGACAATGAATGTACAACTAATATTTAATGCAAGAAAGTAAATGCTTTCCTATTTAGGAAATGAAAGTGTTGAATGGAAAGTGCTATGAAATACCGTGAAATAATCTAGCTAAGAAATAGCACACATTACTTGCAGAAAAAAACTAATCTAACCTTGCATTCTATCATCTAGTTATTTTGACATGGGAAGTTATCCTACCACTCTATGAATGATGTATGCATGCACTAGCTATCTCATGTTGAAATGGCACAAAAAGAGACTTTTGATTTTTGATTTAGAAATGTAAATGCTATGTTAAACAATCTAAACTTTGCAAGGGAGAAAGGCATGGAAGATCTGGTCTGAAAATTCACAGAGAAGCATGGAAGTCAAGTGAAGGGCTTACCCTATGCTTAGATTATTTTTTCTACTCAAAACATTTTTAAACAGGTTGCTACAGGAACTGCTATAGGATGTCCTGGTTTTCTACAAGTTAACTGAATTCCATAGGAAGGTAGGGAAAGTGAAATGAAGTGTTGGAAAGATGTCTGATGGTGAAATAGGGTGTAGTAAAGGTGCACATTACCCAAGGCTCAGCCCAACAATTCAGGATGGTTGGATTTTCCCAAGGTGGTTGTCCACAGTGGCTACAAAATAGAAATTTGGATTACGGGTTGGTAGGCCTTGGCAGAAGGTGGAGAAGACTTAGATGAGGTTGGTGGGATGTGTTCCTCCCTGTAGATCAACAATCCCTACAAAAAAAAACATGTTCTTCTCTTCGTTTATGCATAACTTCATATAAATAGGGAAAATATGAGTTGAATTTGAGAAAAATGATTTATTGATGGCTAATGACTAGATCTATGAAATGAAATGCTTTCTTAAACTACAACAAACTAAAGAAACAAAATGAAAACTGCAGGTGCTTCCAAGAAATCATAAACAGTGATATATTTTATTGATCTAAAGATGGTCTGAGGTTGTCATTGATGTCAACCCAAGCAGCACCAAGGATGACCCTGAACTTCCATGGCACATTGGGCATCATCATTCATGGTTTCTCATCTCATAACCATTATAGGAATACTCTACTCAAAAATATATTTATATCGATATATAGCTCTCCTCATAATTCCTCGTGGTTTGTAAGTTATTCAAGATTGAAGTTAGTAACCCAAATTAGTGGGCTAAAACCCCATGGGGTTGTGACATGGAATTTATAATTGATTTTTGTCATTGAATAGTCAATAATTAATAATTTTTTAAGCTCCTAAAATCCCTTGAGCATTCTCTATAGAAGCCCCTCTCAACTCTATAAAAAGAAATCTCATATATCCTCCAAAATTATTTATCATGGTATGTTCGCTATAACTTTATTTCTGTGAAGTCTTAGATGCGAAAATTAAAACCCATTTGAGCCAAAATCCATATAAACATTGACACCAAATTTCAGATTTTGGTGCTCTATATTTTTGGAGATATGATATGTGGAAGTAAGGATTTTTGAAGGCTCCCAGATTTCATCTCAAAGAGGCGACCTTGGGAAAATCGTCATAACTCTCTCTCTAAGAAGCGGATTAGAATTCTATAAAAAGTGATGTATATTTCATGGACTGTAGTTTTCTTGGTAAAAATTTCATAGCCGAAGGGGGAAATAGTGACACGCAGTACGCTGTAAAAGTTCACTCTACTGAACTAGTCCATAATTAGGTCATTGTGAGAGATTGGGCATAACCTTGCCTTGAATAATCCAAATCGAGTTAGACATGTGGCAGTGGAAAGAAGGTTCTGAGGGATAATACAGGACCGAATATCACATATTGGAGATCTGAAATCACATAGATAAATTAGATTCTATATCGTGCTCCTAGAAGGCAAGAAAAAACAAACTAGATCAAGTGATGTCAAGGACTACAAATGACCAGACTTTCTAGGGAAGCAAAGAGCAAGGTGCAGTGAAATGGTGGAGTAGAGGTAATCTCCAAGTAAGTATATTCTATATATGCATGTTCATCTCTTAATTGCATTGCGTTCTTTGTATTCTAATTTGTTGTTTTTTTTTAGCACTGAGATATGCTCTGCAGGATGAGGTAAGTTTTGTTATTATCATGTCATGGGTATTTCCTTGAATACTTTTTGCAGGTATTATATATTCATCAAGAGAATACTCAATGCATAATATAATGTTCTGAAGACTAAGAAATTTTACCATGACAAGATCAACAATCAAGGTGAAAAACAGCATCAAGAAGTTCACCACATGAAGTCTTCAAGTGGGCAGCACTGCATACAGTCATTGTAAAAGTATCATTGTACAGAGTCATTGTAAAAGTTGTACAAGTGTCTATCTACCAAGAGTTGAAGAGGTAGTGTCGGGAGGTCTAGGATCATCATTAGGTGGTTGTGTCATAGTTGGGGTTATGGCCTAGTGTGTCCTCTTCTTTTACATCATTCTATATCATTGCAAAGTGGACCATTTTCCCTGGTACAAGAGTCCGTTCTTCCTTTATTCTTCTATAGGGTGGTAGGGTGGGGCTAGGTTGGTGCATGAAATCACCAATAGGTTCAATCCTGTGAAAACTTCAGGGTGGTAGGGTGGGACTAGGTTGGTGCATGAAGTCACCAACAGGTTCGATCCTGTGAAAACTTTAGGGTGGTAGGGTGGTGCTAGGGTGAATTGTAGCTCATTGGGTGTTTGGGCATCTATTCAGTTGACTACTAAAGAATCTCAGGCATTGGAGCGTCCATCTAATGGGAGATGGAGAAGAATTTTTTTCTATATGCTAGGAAGTTGGAGCTTTCTTTTCAATTGGAGTTGAATATTAAATAATTATTAGAAAAGCATTGAGGTGCTTTTTGTCCCAAACGGGGTTTCCACCTTAAAAACTATTTGCATTTGTGTTCCTTTTGTTTACTGCTATCATTGTACAAACACTGATAATAATTGAATATTAACTAATGCTCTGAACGATTAATAATAATACTAATTGAAAGGAATATTGATACAGCCTCCCCCTCCCCCCCCAGTATTTCCAACAATTGGTATCAGAGCTTGGTTCCTTCAATAGAAATTTAACAACTGGAAGGAGATCATGGAGCATACCAAGAATGGTGTACCTATGTTCAATGAAAATAATTATGCACTCTGGAAAGGAAGAATGGAGGTCTATCTCTTGGCGCAAGGTTACAAAGTATGGGACACTGTTCAAAATGGCTTTACACCAACCGCAGATGAAAAAGGTAAGAATAATTTGGTAAATGATGCAAAAGAAAATAATATTATTATCAGTGGACTTATTGAATCTTCTTATCATAAGGTGTTGGGTTGTAAAACTGCAAAAAATGTATGGGACAAACTTCAGAATATATATGCAGGCGACTCAAATGTCAAAGAAGCAAATATTCAAATCTACAAAGTAAAATTTGAGCAACTTAGAATGAAAGAAGATGACAACATTGTTGCATGCTTCCAACACATTGATGAAATAACCAACACTTTGGAAGGATTGGGAGAGCTTGTTGACGAGAAGAATATTATACGATAGATTCTTAGAATGTTACCAAGAAGATTCAACCCAAAGGTATCGATCTTAGAATACAGTGGAAATATGGCCAAACTCAGCAACGAGGAATTACATGGAGTTCTTATAGCATATGAAATGAGACTTGACTTAGAAGAGGGTACTTTGCATCTAGAAACTGCATTTGCTGCATCTAAGAAAGCCAATAAGGACAAACAACCTTCAAAGGCAAAGACCTAGACCTGCAAGTGTGAAGAAAAGGAAGATGATGAAGAAGGTTTTTCAGATGGAGAATATGCTTACTTGACGAGAAAACTAAAAATTGGTAAGGGAAAATTCAAAGGTAAACTTCCATTGATATGTTTTGGTTGTGGTGAGGTTTGGCATTTCGCAGCAAAATGTCCAAACAAAAATGATGGAAACTAAAAAGGAAAGAAAGTATTTAAGAAATTCAACAAGCAAGGCAAGAACGAAGGATTCAAAAGGAAATTTCTTTCTAAAGAAGATAGCTCATCATCCGATGAAGACAATGACAGTCAAGAAGAAGCCAATGAGAGATTATTGTTTATGACCAAGCATAATAAACAAGAGGTGTCAAACAACGAAGAAGAAGGGTTTACCATAGAAGAATTTTCTAAGGAGACAATCAAGCTTATAAAAGAGCTCAAGGCTGAGAATATTTGTTCCAATACTCTTGAAGAACAAGTTCAAGGTCTCAAAATTGAAGTTGAAGAACATAAATGTATTGAATAGTCACTTCAAAAGAAGTTGGAAGAAACAAACCGAGAAATGGAAGAATGAGAAGTCGAAGTAGTCTTGCTCCGTAAGGAAGTGAAGAAGGGAAACATTGTCCAAAACTATGCCAACAGATCAAGGGTGTTGGAAGAACTCATCAACAATCAACAATCTTACAATGATCGAATTGGCCTCGGTTACAAAGAAGAAGAAGCATAACCTTCTACAAAAAAATATAATGAACCTATGAGATCCGATAGGCATGTAGACTTCATTGGACAAGATTCGCAAGAACTTCCTTGGAAGACAATTCCCCGATGAAGATTTCCATCCAGGTACCAACATAGTTTTCATGGCTATTGTTATTCATGTGGAAAATTTGGTCATAAAGCTATATAATGTCACACATACCCTAGGAACCAATACAATTCCAGGAGATTTGTCAAATATGAACCTCCCAAGGCTCAACGAAACATCAATAGATTTGAACATTTAAAAAATAATATTGAATGCTACAAATGTTGAAACTTTGGACACATAGCCAGAGACTACAGACTTGAAAATCCTCAAGAAGAATCTTTGAAGTCACAGAACAAACAAACATGGAAGAAGAAGAAGACTGCTAATTGTGTTCTCGCTCTCAAGGCTCAAAACAACAAAGATGTGTGCTATGTTGATAGCGGTTTCTCAACGCATATGAATGGAGATAGAAAGAAATTTTTATCTCTGAAAGAGAATAAGGATGGAACCATGTCCTTTGGAAGTGATGGATCTTCAAATATTATAGGATCATGTACCGTCAGTCTCAGAAGCAAAGATGCTCTAGCCAAGAATGTTCTATTGGTTGTGTTATTACTCAGGTTGTCCCTAAGCTCCTGAAGGGATACGGCCGAGGTAACCACAAACCAATCTTTGGATTGCAGGTTCGATCCCACCTGCAATCAGAGAGGGCTCTCTCTTAATGATTTAACTTTGTTGATGATGATTTTAGGCTAGTTGTTGGGTTCAGGGGTTTTGGTTTTTTGTTTGGATGGAAGATGCATGTAAGGAAGAAAATTCCAAGCAGAGAGGCAAGGTGAAGTGTGATATGTTTCAAACCATTGGGCATGGAGTCCTGGACTAAGGCTTGCTGTTGAGTTTTCTTGGTCACAAGAGGATTATGGAGCGGGATAGCCACACACGAGACAATTATCAATTTGCTGAGAGGATGGAATGATGGTCAGGGATGAAAGGCAATTAAGAATCTTTCATCAAAACTAACAGGGAGGAGAAGTGAATGAATGGTTGTCTAGGAGCAGTTAAGAATCCTAAACTATCATTCATAAGTGAAAGAAACAGCATAAACAAGATCATTTAAGTATACATGTTCATAGCTATTCCTGATGAAAACATGAAAAATTGCAGAAATTGAGCCTAGGGTGCAGCTAAGCAAATCCTAAACTATTCTTCTTTTCTACCATTTAGATGGCGGATTGATGATAAAACAAACATGAAAAACTAATAGAGTTAAGAAACACTTATTGAACCATGTAGAAGCACAGGAATTCCACAGTCACTCCTCGGCCAATTAAACACATCAGACAGTTTCAAAATCCATGCTTTCAGCAGTCTTTGATTATAGAAAGTATCACAGTTACAGTGCGAGTCTCTGCTTGAAGAAAATATCGAAATACCAAAGATCAAGCAACTAATCAACCAACCAACCCCTACTCCATTTTTCAGGGTGGAATTAAAAACCTAATTGTTGCTGGAATTAAATGCAAGTAAGTCCTTTGGGCTACGCGAGAGGCAGCTGGATCAAGTTGAGTTGATGGGATGTCCTGTGTGACTTGGTGCAATGGTTCTGTCATAACTGTGCATTGAGTTCTGGTCCACTGATCTCCTGTGAGTTTAATGTGCAGTCATTTGTGCTGGTGAGCCTTCAATGCGTCTTCAACTGCTTCTTGACTTTCAGGGCTTTCCTTTTAATGTTGGATTTGCCTCAAGCCCTGAGAAAATCTCCTCTGATACACTTTTCCACTACATTGATAGTCTTCGCCACTTCCTGATACTCTTCGACATGCTTTTTGTTTGTATATTTGATCCGATACTCTTTAATCTATGTTCCTGGTCTCTCTCTGTCTTCAAATACATTTAAATTGGCAAAATCGGGCTTTTTCGGGCCTTTTCGGTGCAAAAAGGGCTAAGGAATCAAAAGATTCCCTAAAGATTCTCCAATATGACTCATTTCCCGTAGCGATGCACGGTTAGCGCTTCGCGGTAATTGCGCATCGAAAACTTCCTCTGCTTTTCATTCCGGAGCTCCGAAGCTTGACTTTCGCGCTTGCGCATTTTTTCTGTTTTTTGGCTGCTGACGTCAGCAGTACGACGGATGATGTCAGCATGACGTCAACAGTGGGGTCCTCTGGTACAGATATGACGTCAGCATGCCACCTCAGCAAGGTGACGTGGCAGTACAACGGGGTGACGTGGCAATACGGCGGGGTGACATGGCAGGGTGACGTGGGCCAGGCGCAGGCAGTGTGAGGTGATGTGGAGGCAACGTTGCAGGGTGATGCGACGCTCCTGTTACGTGAGGGGAGGGCGGTTATGGCCTGTGCATCAGACTGCCTTTGGTACGGAGGTGGTTTCTGTTAGGGGCGGCCCGATGCAATGGACCGCCACCTGTCCCGGTGTACGATGGTAAAACCGTCGGACATCGGGTGGTAACGTACCACTACAATAGGGCGCCCGATATGAACAAGGGTTGTCGGATCTGGGGCAGGCGATCCGACGGTGGATGGGAGGCGAAGGTGGGCGGGATTTAATAAAATAGCGTGCATGTTAAAGTTTTAATTTTTCCATGGCGCGGGTGGGTTTTAGACTTTAGGAAACGGGTTAATGGGTTTAGGCGCTTGGTGATTTATTAAACAAACATTAATAAATTCCAAA
>APFE031298711.1:0-12564 GCA_000404065.3 Pinus taeda | reverse complement strand
GCAGGCAAAAGCGACAGTGATTTTTTGTGACAATAGCTCAGCTATTGCATTGTCAAAGAATTCAGTGTTTCATAAGAGGACGAAACACATTGATACAAGGTTTCACTACATCAGAGAATTGGTGAACAATGGAGAAATTGTCCTAGAACATTGCAGTACTCAAGAACAGGTTGCAGACATCTTGACAAAGCCATTGGATCAGAAAAGCTTTGACTTTTTAAAGAAGTGTCTGGGTATGAACGAATGCCCAACAATTGAAATTAAAGGGGAGTGTTGAAAATGTAATTTCAACGCAGCCGTACCAATGCCCAAAACCACCACAGTAAAACCACAAACCCGCCGGTGAGTTTCTCGGACCGCCTTTGCGTGAAGGCAGTTTTCGTACATAGGCGACCCTAGAAAATTTAGAGCTGACGCATGGCAGAGGCCTAACGCCACCCTCTGACAGTTTCTCGGGTGGTAAAGTTCGGTTAAAAATGCTCACCCGATATTCTCCTCCGCCTTCCGATCTACTCCATCGATCTCCACCATCGATTGTTCCAAGATGCATTCGAGCCTGCAATAAATGTTACGTGAGGTAAAGAGCGGTTAAAAAGGCTCACCCGATATTGTCCTCAACCATTGGATTAAAAGAGTGGCTGCCCACCGTCGATTAATTCAAAGCTGCATACAGGTCTGCAGGGCATGGAGATTGCGTGAAGTAAAATAAAATTTTGGTTGACCATGGGTTTTAATATTAATGCATTTAATGAATTTGTCATAGTTGTAGGTAAAAGATTTTAATTTTAATGTTACGGAGGTATGGGTATAACATATAAGTTTTTAATTTTATTATTTTAAAATTCACAGACGTAAGTTTTGTTTTACTGAATAAGTAAAACATATTGTAATTTTTTTTGGTCAATTTTTGTATTGTGAAATGAAACACACAGCAGTGCGAAGTGGTGAATATAGAAAAACACAGGGGGAGTATGTAATGAAAAAGATGAGAGCACGTATCAGTGAAAACTATGAAATCTTTCACACAGTAGTGAAAAGGGTAATGTAAGTTTTGGTGAATGCGTAATTTCCACACAACAGTGTGATTCTGCAGCAGGAAATGCAAAAGTTTCTTTACAGCAGTGAATGAAGATTTTACACAGCAGTGTAAAAATCATTTTGTAAAAGAGACACAGTTTTACTGAATGTTTTTTGGGTGAATCCCTCTCAGCATAGAGGATGAATATGTATCAGTGATTTTCGTTTTAATGAATAGAAATCTTTTTATGGTGGTGCAATACTCTGTTCTCAGTATTTTTTTTAAAAGGCTTCCCTGTGCAAAAAGATCCTGGAGTAAAGGAGACAGAGCATTGTCTCTGTGTGTTTGAATTCTTTTTTTTTGGGATTTTGCCAGAAAAATCCCCAAAAAAATTATATAATTTTAATTTTAAAGAAAAATTGGAAACCTTATTAAACTGAGGCTTTAAAAAATTGAATATGAGTCACAATTCAAAAGGGTAACATAGACTTTTCCACAAATCAAAACGGTTTAAAATCCATGCGATGGAGGACCCTGAGTGGATGCATGCCTTCCGTTGGAGATGGAGTAGTCCACCTCCATGAACCTGTCCTTAAATTATAAACAAGCGCTACTTCTGGTTCTAGTTTGCCAATGTAACAGTTCCACCATGGTAAGAGGCAGAGGTGATCCTCTACCCCTATGCAATCAAAGCATTCCTGCATGCTGGGCAAAACGTTAATCCTAAAATCCTCCCACTGGGGTCTCCCACTCTCCGGCAACCTTATAGTCTTAAAGTCCTCCCATATCGATTCAGGCACCCTTGCGATCTCCTTCCACGTCCAGGGCAATGAACCGATTGGGGCGCGGCGGTGGTCACTCTCAAACTCCCAAATACAGAACCCTTCTCTCATCGCTGCAACGACGAGTAGCCGTGACCCGCATGTGACAAGCCCAGGTGAGAGAGGCAAGCATTAAGCAACTCTTCAGGGAAGGGCGCAAGAAGTATGGGCACCGACGTTTCTGCGTCTCTGGTAACATTTGACGGCATGCTGAAACTCACAATACCCAACGGTTCCTGACGAAGGTGCCCTAAAATGTAGAACGCACCATCGGAATAAACCATATGGCGTTTGACTGTAAAATTTTGTACCTCGAAGAATCTCAATTCAGGCGGCAGACGTCCCGCGATATTCCATGTCATTTCACTGGAATCGTAGAGTTCCACTAAACATCCTGCCACCCTGCCGGCTTGCCCCAACACCACCACTTTAAAAATGTTTTCTGGTTGCCCGTCGCCATCAACCACGATTGACTTATCGATAATGGTTGTTATCAATGACATGGGGACAAGCTCGATTGAAGTCCCAGTATAAGGATTGCAAACGCGAATATCGGAGTGCACATACGTTTGTAGAAGGATCTTGAAGTTCACCAAGAGTAAGCCTGCCGCTGATGATCTACAGGTGACTTCAACGGTGCCCACGCGGGGACCTAGTTCCTCTCTTAAGAAACCAAGGGAGAAGCAGTGTTTCCATGTCCATTTGTAGAAGTCGAAAGCCAAACAAGGAATTTCCGCACTCGAAGAGCAGAGTAGCAAACATGGCTGCTTGTTGATGGGTGTCTCTGCCCATATACTGGTTAAGAAGTATTTATATGAAAGGATAGCGTTCCATTCTTGGCACACTCTCCGATACCTGTAGACAAATTCTGCGGGTAACCATGCAAATATATTCCTTTCCAAATCTTGAGGAAAATCGTTCCAGTCAAAATCAGCAACTTCCTTTTCCATTTTTGTTTTCGTGCCAGCGTGTGACAACCGAATTAAATTTAGATAAATGTTTTTCATATTAATTAGATCATTAAAGACTTGGTGGAAGTTTCGAACCAACTAATGTGATTTATCTTCACGGCAAAGTGAAGAAATCATACAATCATTAAAAATAAATAGCAGAGATTCATCATAGCTCAAGGTTAGCTATTTAAGGATTAAGAATAAATAGCAGAGATGGATCATAGCTCAAGGTTAGCCGTTTAAGAATGAAAAGCAGCGATGCATCATAACCCTTGTCGACTAATAAATAGCACAGATGCATCATAGCTTAAGGTTAGTCGTTTAAGAATGAATAGCAGCGATGCATCACAACCCTTGCCGACATCATAGCCCTAGCCGTTGAAAAACTAGCTGTTGAAAACTACGAGGTGGAGATAGTTAAATAAGTAAATAGAAATTCCAAAAAGTTAGAATGGTATTATTTAATATTTTAGTTATTTTAAATATAGTTATAAATTAGTTGTTATGATAAATGATCGTAATAAGTTGTTAAGAAAGTTAGAATAAATTCTTTAATAAAAAGAGGATGGGAGATTAAATAGAAATAGTTGTAATATAATTTTAATTAATAATTACTCTATAAGGTTAAGAGTAGGATATAAAATATTCTAAAAGGGATAAGAAGACAGAGACAAAAGGATCATAAGGAGAGGGCTCGAATCCAACTCTTACTCAATTTCCAACCATTGTCTCTGTTGGGATTTCTGGCATTCCTTTCAATTTCGATTGCCTCGCGAAGCTTCCTATGGTGGAAATGATCAACCCTAGCAATGATTCTAGAATCCTCAATACAAATATGGTGTTTTGATTTCTCTACATGCTCAGCCAGAGTCGAAGAGCGGGAACGAATGTGTCTTATGTTTGCAGCGTTCTCATGGATCCTCTGGTTAATTCATTGACCCGTTTCTCCAATATAAGGAACATTGCAGGAGCATGGAACAAGGTAAACTCCTTTCATGTCATTCGGGTCGATAGGGTCCTTAACTGAACCAAGAGAATTTTTAATGGTCCTCAAAGGTTTGAATGAAGAGGACACATTATTCCTTCTAAGGATATGGGTAATCCTATCTGTGGTCCCTTGAATAAATGGGAGATGAACCTTCCAGATATGATCAACAAAAGGTCCTTTATAGGCTCTTTGAAAGGTCTTGAGGCTATGAGTTTTGTTGTACCCATTAATTTTAAAAACTTCAAGGACGTGAGATTTCTCCTGTTCTAGGTGGTTTTCATCAGAGATTCTCAAAGCCCACGTAGCCAAGGTGCTGAGAACACCAAATTTTTTAGTAGGAAAATGATGAGAGCTAGCATTAAGGTATTGTTTCGTGTGAGTTTTTTTTGCGAAAAACTTGGTGAGAAACGAAACCATCATTCATTCTGGAGGGGAGAATGTCAAGGAAAGGAAAGCATCCATCCACCTCAACTTCCATCATGAACTTGATGGATTCAGATTAAGGTGGTATAGAAATAGATCCAACTTCTCACGACCATGGGGCGAGATGACGCAAGTGTCATCAACAAACATCATCGACTTCTTAGGGAAAATTTTTACTGAGGATAAAGCCTTGGACTCAAAATATTCCATAAATAAGTTAGAAACAATAGGGGAAAGAGGGGAACTCATCGCAACATCGCATGTTTTCTCATAGAATTCACCGTGGAAACTAACCCTGGGCTATGATGCATCACTGCTCTTTATTCTTAAAGATTGTATGATTTTTTCACCTTGTCTTGATGATGAACCACATTAGTTGGTTCGAAACGTCGACTAAATCTTAATGATGTCATTAATTCGAAAGACATTTCTCTACAATATGGATCTCAAAAGTCTCATATAAACCGAATTAGTTGTACAACCAAATTTAAGCGACGAGGAAGTTGCAATGAAATAATTTTATGTATGGATGATCATGACCCATACCCTTTGATCAAGCCTTCAAGTCTTTTAAGTTTAATTAAAATTGCTAATTATATATTTATTTAATGTTAGGTTATTGCAATAATACAATATTTTTAGGTGGTCTTATAGATTATTTTTTAATCCAGCGGGGTGCAAAATATCGTTCATTATTTTTATGTGATCTAATAATTTATTTTTTAATCCATCTGTAAACCTTAAAATGTTATTCATGTACTACTAATAGTAATAGAGTCATCTTAATCTTTCACTTTCTTGAAGTGTTATAATCACAAAAAAAAATTATAAAGAAGTTAAGTGAAACATATAACTTTCTCATTGTCTCTTTAGCTATTGTATCTAAGGCTTGTAGAATTCCAAATGTGAAGTTTCATTTTCACTAAATAAATATTATGGGAAAATTATAAAAAAAATGTACTTAGTATTTTTTTTTAAATATGTTCATGTATTAATTAATTGTAAATGCATTAGTTATTTGTAAGTGATCTCATAAACTATTTTTTAATCTGATAAATGTTAAAATATTATTCATGCACTAATAATAATAATAATAATAGAGCCATCTTGATCCTTCACTTTCTTGAAGTGTTATAATCGCTAAAAACAATTATAGGGAAGTTAAGTGAAACATATAACTTTCACATTGTTTCCTTTGCCACCATGTCTAAAGTTTGTAGGATTCCGTATGTGACGTTTCATTTTCACTAATGAACATTATGGGAAAATTTAAAAAAATGTAATTAGGTTTTTTTTAGATATCGTTCATGTATTAATTATTTTTAAGTGATCTTATAAACTATTTTTTAATCTCATAGACATTAAATATTATTCATGCAATAATAATGATAATAATCAAGTCATCTTAATTCTTCACTTTCTTGAAATGCTATAATCACAAAAAACAATGTCACTTTCTTGAAGTGTTATAATCTCTAAAAACAATTATAAGGAAGTTAAGTGAAACATATAACTTTAACATTATTTTCTTGGCTATTGTGTATAAAGTTTGGAAGATTCCATATGTGAAGTTTTTTTTTTACTAAATGAAGATTATGGGAAAATTGTAATTTTTTTCTTTTAATTAACATGGAGTAATAACAAATTATTATAATAAGTAATAATATTAAATTATGAACTATTATTATATATTTATTATATATATATATATATTATATATATATATATTATATTATTATATTGATATATTATGTTCCTTTCCTTCAAAGTATTAATAATTTGACAAAACTTACACCTCACTCACATAACAAAATCTATAGTCCGAATAACATCTGTCAAAATAGAGTGGCTAATTGAAGAGGGGAGGGTTTTCAGGCTGGGACCATCTGCAGTCAAGCTTAGAAGATGCAGTACAGTTCTAGCTTCTCCCACTGTAATGAACCCAATTCCGCCTCACAGTACGTAACCCAGCTCAAATTCTCTGATTGGCACGATCACATGCGACATTTTCTTGCGGAAGGGTTTGTTTTTTAGCTAAGTTGTATTACACCCACCACTATCTCCATTACATTTATAGCTACGGGAGCCCCATGACCCCTGCAGGTAGCTGGCGCAAATCGGTTGTGACAGTTATGGAAGAATTAATAGATTATTTGGTGGATTTGTTGGAGGACATGCCGATCTGGACACAACCACATTCTTCTCTGACTAGTTTTTTTCCTTCGACAACAAACTTTCCAAAGTCGTCGACGCTTTTCCCTCCATCTGCGATACCAAGGTATCCTTTGTAATCCTCCCGGAGGATGCGTCGTCTCTACCGGACCTCATCTCTCAACCCTTATCACCTTCCTCGCTTAGTTTCGTGGACCTCCCACCAAACCCTAGCGATCAAACCCTCTTGGAGGTCTTGTTTTCAAATCTGCCATTGACTGATTCATGCAACCCTTTAGTGGACCACCTCTTGGCTTCAAAAACTCCTGTGTCTACCCCAATCACTCCACTGACCTCGTCCGCTCCTTAATCCAAAATGGATCCAAAAACCCTATAAGTCTTCAAAATATTTCAAAAGATCAAAACTATTGCATAAGGATAAACTCTTAAAAAGGTGGATAACACTATCGAGAGGCAAAAGCATAGAGAAATAATTGAAAAATAGAGTATCGACGGTTTAAAGAAACTTTGAATAGGAGCCGTCGGATTTGGCCGATCAACGGTCTAGATCTAATCTGCGAATTGCAATCAGTGGTGGAAAAGGGAGGCTATTGGCAGATACCACCAGAAATACGCGACAACGATCAGTAGGGTCAATGAGGATCGTCGATCAAGCGTGTAGACCGATGGCCCATGTTGCATCGCAATATTGCATCTACAAACCACAGTGGAGCGATTACAATCGGCCTAGAGCAAGTGCAATATGTGATTGCGATTGATCGCATTGTAATATCACATCGGAACATTTCAATGAAGCAGGGCCGATAATAACTATGACTACGATAGCTGGACCCGATAAAGATTATGAATGATATTTGATAACATTTCAAGTCCGGGAAACAGGGTTTTCCTTTGTATTTTACATTTTCATTAAATAAACGAAATGCAAAGGAAAATGTGTCGATGCGATATTACGGACCCGAAAGGGTTTATCAATGCTGTTATATACGATTTCAAGTCTCATAAAGCCATTTTTCGGGGTTTTTCAATGTTTTTAATGTATTCTCAATAAAAAGGGAAATCATGATATGAGCGGGATTTTAGGTGGGCCAAGGGTGGTAAGTGGTTTGAGCCAGGCTCTGCCCAATCCCATACAATGGCTGCCACATTTCCAGGCTGAGGAGAGAGAAAACCACCCTCATCGGGCAGCTAACCCCCATGCGAAAGGGCCGCCCGAAACCAACCATAGCTGTTGCATCTGGATCTCCCAGATCAAAGGTGGAGATGCGATGCCAGTATACAGGTGGAACTGATAGGATTATAAGGCATATTTATGGATATTTGAAGTCCGATAAATAGTGTTTGTTGGACTTTTCCTGTGTTTGAACGCGTTTCTCTATGTAAACAGAAAATGACCAATTTTGGGATTTCAATGGCCCGATGACCCATTCCGTTAGAGTACAGGTGGCCACCATCTCTAGAAGCATTTAGCAATGATTACTAACGCTCAGAAAGGGATCTGAGCGGGTAGAGGTCAGGAAACCAAAGAGCTCGAGAAGGTGAAATGAACAGATAGCATAGATTGGCTTTAAAGCCACAGGTAGAGAGCAAACAAAGACAAGTAGTGCTGAGACAGAGTAACAGAGACAGAGAGTCTATGTACTCAGAAGAATCTTGGGGGGTCCAAGTAAAGACTTATTGTTTTGTATCTATTGTGTGAGGCTCAAATTGAGCTCACTGTTGTAAAACTCTGTTTTTGAAGACATAATAGAGAGGTCACCACTGAAGGCTGGACTAGGAGACGTAGACTAGGAGTGTTGAGTGAACTCCTTATTAAACTTTGTTGTGTTTATGTGTGTTGTTTATTATGTTCTTTAACTGCTTCATTGTTTATGTATTTTGCAATCTTATCGATCTATTGCACAAAGTAACATAGGCAAATCCATGCACATGAGTCTATAATACCTTAATAATTATTTAATATCTCATTATCAGATCAATTGGTATCAGAGCTTTAGGTTTGCGAAGGTTAGACAAGCTTATGCTAGATTGTTGAATGCTAACTAGGTCAAAGCTAAAATTAGGAGAAGGAGAACTGGTTGAGACTAACCCCAAAATTGGAAGAGTCTACCTTAGGAGGAAAATGGTTGAAGAAATTCGCTTGGAATCAGACTCTTAGTTCATGGACAGTTTCATGACCATCAGAGCCATGGTTGAAAAGATGTATCGAGAATTTAAGAAATGCCGAAGTGAGGATACTTCAATCTCCAAATAGGACAAAGGAACAGAGAAACCTCTTCTAGATGGCCATTCAGAAGGAAAATGGAAAGGAAAAGAGCCTCCTCTATCAAAACCTCATTCTAGCCCTTTGATTAAATTAGATGTAAAATTTCATTTGCCAATATATGATGGAGAGTTAAATGCAGAAAAGCTAGATAAATGGATTAGGTAGATTGATGTGTATTGCAGGGTGCAAAACATCGATTCAGAAAGGAAAAAGATTTAGCTGGCCAGCCTTCGCCTTGGAGGAACTGCCCTAGTGTCATCGGAAGGCAGGACACAAGTTGATTTGAAGAAGCATGGTAAAATTCTTTCTACCTAGAGTGAATTTGTTTTCCATTAAAAGAAAATTTTATTGACTAGCTTATATGCAGCAAGAAATGATGATTTGGAAAACTATTCGCCAGCTAAAAGGGAAAAGTGTACAACGCTATACCCAGGAATTTAGAAAAACAACTTTAATTCTATACATTCTCTAGACTCACCTGAAACTTTGTTAAAGTATATAGGTGGTCTACACAGCAATTTGAGGCACACCATTCTCATTTTTAACCCCACTAGCATAGATGAGGTATCTGTTCAGGCTACATATCTAGAGGCTAGAGGCAAGATTGTGAACCGAGAGATTGGGGGATCATCAAAACCCAGTGCAAGCAAGAACAAGGAAAAGAGGAAGAAGAAATGGAAAGAGAGGAAGGAAAATGTTGTACAAAAAGACAAACCTTCATGCACTCACTGCAAGAAGGATGGACATGATGATGAACATTGCTGGTCTTTGCATCCAGAGCTGAAACCTAAGAAGTTCGATGGCAAGAAGAAGAAGACTGGTGCTGTTATTCAAAACGATTTTGGGTCAGACCCAGGTGATGAAACAACAGTCACATCTGCAGGTATAAAAGGTAAAAATTCTAAAGCATCCACTAGTAATTTTGCACAATCTATTGATAATGAAGAAAATGAGAGGAAAAGACATGAGATTTTTCATATTAGAGTTATTTCCAAGCATCAAAAGATTGATACTTTATTTGATAGTGGTTCACAAGTAAACTTGATTTTTGATGCAATTGTAAAGAAGTTGGGACTACTAACCACACCTCACAAGAAGCCATATCCATTAGGTTGGGTATGTGATAAAGCAAAGCTACAAGTGTCCAGACAATGTAAACTTAGGTTTGCTTTTGGGTCGGCTTTTGTAGATGAGATTGAGTTAGATATAGCTCCTTTGGATATATGTGGTATTGTTCTAGGAAGTCCTTACTCGTATGATAGAAAAGCCATTTTCTATAGAACTGAAAATAAGTATCAACTCATAAAAGATGGAATAGAATATATTGTAAGAGCTCATCAGCTCAAAAATAACTACACTCTCATTAACTTGGGGCAGATGAAAAGAATTGTAACTTCATGCAAGAAATTTTTACTAACGGTTGTAAAGTAAAATACCCCTGATAAAACCAATGTATTTGAAGGCTATGATGCTAGACATTTAATTCTGAAGTAGTTAATTATCCCACATATGATAAAGAATTTTATGTATTATTATAGAGTGTGAAAAAGTGGAAGCATTACCTAATGGGGAAAGAAACAGTTATACATATTGACCATCAACCACTTCAATATTTACACTCACAAACTAAATTGTAGTAATCAAGACACTATAGGCGGATGGTTTTTCTACAAAAATTTCATCTTGTCATCAGATATAAGAAACACAAACACAATAAGGTTGCATATATGTTATCCAGACCAATTATAAATGCATCTACTATACTTAAGCATAATTCAGTATTGCATGAAAGCTACATTGAACAATATGCTCAAGATGTAGATTTTAAGGACGTGTATGCAACTTTAAGTTATGGCAAACAAGAAGAAGAATTGGATTATCATGTTAAGGACCAACTCTTATATCATTTAGGAAAGTTATGCATTCCTCAAACTGAAAGATTTAATATAATCCGAGAAGCACACATTTCTCTAATATCAGGTCATTTTGTTGTAAGTAAAATAGTTGCACAACTGCGAAGATTCTGATATTGGCAAAGAATGCATGAAACTTTTTCTAGATATATTAAAGGGTGTACCATGTGTGCTAAAAGCAAGCCTAGCAATGGAAAACTAGGCTTGTACACTCCACTTCCAGTTCCTTCTCATCCTTGGGAAAGTGTATCCATGGAATTTGTTGGGGGACTGCCAAAGTCTAGAAAGGGTCATGACTATTTATATGTTATTGTGGATAGGTTCAACAAAATGTGTATTTTAATACCTTGTAACAAGCAGATTACAGCTGAACAAACAACAAAGTTGTTCTTTCAATGGGTTCATTTTGGGTTACCCACTTCTATCGTATTTGATCGAGATTCCCGATTTATTGGGAAGTTTTGGTCAAGTCTATGGTAGTTAATGAACACCAGATTGAAGAAGATCACAAAATTCCATCCACAAATAGATGGCCAAATAGAGGTGGTCAGTAGGACAGTGATCCAGTTGCTTAGAGGCTATTGCAACAAGCATCCCAAGCTTTGGGATGAACATTTATGTTATGTGCAACATGCTTAAAACCATGCCAAACATTCTTCTACACAGAGATCTACTTTTGAGACTTGTTTTGGTTTTATACCAAGGTCTCCCTTGGAATTTGTATTTAGTAAAGACATAGCAGTTGATGGACACAGTGATGTGGACCAGGCAGTGTAGGAACAACTAGAAAAGAGCCAAGCCAAGTACAAGGCAAGGCATGATAAGAATCGAATTGAGCATAGCTTCGAAGTTGGTGATGAAGTTTGGCTGTACATCAACAAGGATAGAATGCAAGATGAAGGTAAGAAGTTGAAGCCAATAAGGTATGGGCCTTTCAAGATACTTGAGAAAATTGGTGAGAATGCTTTTCACCTTGATTTGCCAGCTTACATGCACATCTATTCAGTAGTTAATGGAGAGAACTTGAGACGATTTGAACCTTCATTGATTGAATATCTCGAAGAGAAAAGTTAGTTTCCTTCTATTGATGATCTGTTGCCCTAATATCTCAATGAGTTGCAAGAAGATATAAATTTCTGAATAATTTATTTAATAAGATGATGTTGATAAAAATGAAAAAGTAACTTTAAAATGAATGAAATGAATCATATAACAATAATAGTTGTTTTGGCCCGGTTAAGTTTATTTTGAGTGGTTGAGAGAAATTTTTGTTATTCTCTCCACAAAAGTTTAATTATTGTAAATGATATGTTGAGCTCATGTTGAGTATATTGTTGCAATGACTTTGAATCTTGTTTATTGGCCTCGTGGCTAGAATATTCTAGGGTTTAACCTTTATAGTCTCAAGGGGTCATCCCAATTGGTGATCCACGTAATGTTAGTCACTTGTGACTAATAAATCCAAGGTTCAAATACCCATGGTTTGATTTACGGAGAGGAGATGAAGATTGATCCCAATTGTTGATCAAAGTAATGTGCTAAAAAGAAATTACTTTTGAGACTCTATATAGTAAATATTATTATTAAGTTGGTTATCTTGATTATTAACATAGATATTAATTTTTAAAATATTTGTGGATAATCCACATATAAAGACTTAATATTAAGCCTAAAGTGTAAAAGTAAGATAAGCATGGCTAAAATAACTTCCAATTTTTATGAGTTTCATATTGTTCAATTTCCAAAACATTAATGAAAGGTTTCTCACATTTTTTACATTATGAGGATTGAGAGTGCTTTCTCTTAAACTCTCTATTTTATTTTCATATTAGATGTAAACTAAGGCAGTGATATAAATTAAATGTTGGGTAAATGGAGAGAGGCATGAATATATACTAGAGATCAAAACACTTCATCATAATACATATCATAATACATTGAATGTTGCTAAAATTTAAAAAGCCATAAAAAATAACTAAATTATGACATTATTTTAAATTATTATTATTA
>APFE031298697.1:0-27107 GCA_000404065.3 Pinus taeda | reverse complement strand
CTAAATCCAAAGTTGACGATGGAAATGGTTTATTAGAATCTCCAAAAGATTGTCACAAGACAAATGATGGAGTGATATTTGAAAAACGAATAAGACCTTGTAGAACCATATGTGGCAATACATGAAAAAATAAAAATGAGGAGTTGTTTCCACAAAATAAGAGATAACCGTAATTAAATGTAGAGGTTCTCTATATGGCAAAGGAATATGTAGGATTGAAACCAAATCTTATAGATAGGCCAAAAAAATGGTGTATACCCTAGAGTAAAGTCTCTAGAGTGGGTTAAAGGAGGGAGCTATACAAGAACAAAGCTAATAAATATTTCTTAAATTAAATTGTTATGAATGAATTGCGAAGTGGAAGGAGAAACTATTGATGACCTCCTTGCAACACCAAATGTAGCTATCGTTCTAAGCATAGAGACATGAACACTAGTTTTAAGTAAATTGAGAAAATGATATGCCATGTTTGAGGCCAATAGAAACTACACTGGATCAGCATGACGAATGGAACTTGCATAGAGAAATGGTCTACCTAAGGCACTAAATGGTAAAGAAGAAAGTGTGTAGAAGTCCAAAACTAAAATGAAGAAAATGAGGTTGAGGTGGTCATTCATTTTAGTAGAACTTGATAGCTATGCAAAAAGGTATTTTAGAAAAGTAGAATGGTAATGGGAAAGTTACATATAAAGTTGAAGTCGTAGTTGTGTGAAATAAAGGGTGTGAAGTACCATTGGTTACTTCTAAAATAATGAGAGGGAGAGAGATGATTGTATTTTTGTTCACTTTGGGAGTCTAATGGTTTTCTTGTTCGAATAAAAAAAAATTCTTGAGTGTTTGTGACCTACTATAAATGATGCTTCAACCTATGGAATAGTGTTAGGGTTTCTTGATTGGGGGTCCATCATTGTAATAGATGAAGTTGTGGTCGACATAATGGAAAGGGGGATAAAGGATCCAATATAAACAAAATCTAGTGAGGTGGGTAGTAGTGTAACATATAAGCGGCCACATGGACATGGTTGAGAATAGTAGAGATGCGACAATACCTTACGAGTGGGAAGGGATTATATATTATGATCAAATTATTTGAGTTATGCAATAAAAACATTGATAATTGATTATCAATATCCATGTCATATGACTTACATTATGATGTTTTTTTCCTTACTACACCACAAAGAACTTTATATATCACAATCTGAGGGAGATATATGACTCGATTCATGTTCAATATGGATTTGACATGTGACATCAAAACCAAATATTAATAACAAGAAAATATTTTAATCTTCATCTTCATTGAAATAGTTATTTCCTTTTCCAAGGAATACTGTCTATAAATTTGATTTATGATGAACAGAAGTTACATTAGCATATTCCTAAGGGAATTCCTATGGTCAATTTCCAGAGCGGAAAAAAAAAATGGCTACTAGAGATATAAAATACATTACGTTTTTTTCATCTTTCCTTCCTAATAAAAAAACAAATAAAAAATATGTTTCTAGAAATTGTCTCTAGATTGTGCATAGATGGTGTCTCAAAACTCTTGAACCAAAATAAGAATTGTGTGATTTACCAAAATAAAAATTAGAAAATAAAGTACACCTACAATATCATCATAGTGTAGATAGATACTTGAGAATGATGACGAAAAAGAATCTTTATTTATCTCCAAGGGTTAAGAAAATTTGTAAGTGTTGGCCCTCCTGCTCTTCAGTGACCTTCCCTGTTGCACTATCCAAGACCATGGTAGCTTTAGAGAGTTTTCCCATGAGTGTGTGCCTTTTCCAATAGATGTGGTCAAAGGTGATCTGGGAAAACATAGGAATTTTTTGTAAGATATTTTCATAAAGAGGCATAAGTGTGAAATTTCTCAAATGGGCATGTCTAATGACCCAATTTATAACCACCTATGATTCCCCATATAAAATAAGAGAGTGTATTCAAAAATGGATGGAAAATTAAATATTGAGATAAAGAGGAAAGAGTTTAGCATAATTATTTATGACATGTCCATTTTTTGTAGATAAAGAGAAAGAGTGTGAATTGTGTAGGTAGATGATGCCTCCTACCCTACCTAAGGAGGGAATGGTTTGAAGAAATCCATCAAAGAAATCCCATGGAAAATATTGTTTAATAACTATGTACAAAGAAGAAATAGAAGAATCACATTTATGTTTGGAGATCAGAGAGTTTTGCAAAGCTAGATTGTGTAAATCTATTCTAAGGAAGAAGGAACATTGGTTTTCAAAAACTACTTTGTTCTTCTCACACCATATGCCCCATGCCACCACCAATGGGATATCCTTGTGAAGGGAATTTTGTTTAGTAGATATTCGGTTTTTAAAATGATCTTCAATTGTCGATCCTTGCAAGATGTATAAGCACCATTCTAGATTCTTTATTTATTTCCATGTCATCTAAGTGAAAGGACACATTATGAATAGGTGGGAGACTGATTCAGATGTTGAAAGATCTACGGGACATTTGTATGGTCCAGATAATGATTTGTTTTGGAGTATATCCCATGTTGGAGCCTCATTTCTTCTAACCACCCCTTCCATATTTCCCCAGTTTCACTGGACTGCAAAGGTAAACATGAGATAAAGAGCTACTATGACCCGACCTAACCTCCTAGGTCCGACTAAGGAAGTGGGGTCGACACCTGACAACCAAATGACATCTCAACACATCCTGCTAGGTCTAGAACTCACTGAAAGGTTGAGAAACCACCCCAAGTAGCCAAATCCTAAGTTGGATCATGTTTTCCTTGCCCTAATCCCTCAACCACTCGCACAACAAGGCACACATGCAGTTGGGAGCCTCCTGCCACATGCATAAGCTTGCATCATAGTGGTTTCTACCCAAAGTGTCTAGCTCAAGGCATGTAGTCTCAAATTCTCAGCCTAATTTCCATGAAAAACTCTAGACCACTACCCAAAACTCAGTGAGAGTTTCGAGAATCCTTTCTAACATCATAACAAAGTCATTCAATCAAACTTGAATAATTTTTTTTAACCTAGCCTAGCTTGACCATGATAGCCATTTCATCAAACATATTGAGAACATGTAATCAATAGGTCTTGAATGAATATTTGAACATAGGGGTTGGATATTTATTTGAGAATAATCAAGAATTTCTAGTGCCCTCTCATAAAATCTACAATCACATTTTTAAGCTCATGCATCATCAACCATTCATCAATTAATCAAACATTTCAAGAGCCATTACTAGAACTTTTTATGAAACTATGCTTATAACCAACATATAACCATAATAATAACCATGATATAACAACCATAAATTCCACATAATAACAAGTACAATTAATCATAAAACATAAGAGGGATAAATATTTTATTAACATATGCAAAAGCCAACCATGTCAGGGACTTCCATGTAACACCCAACCATAAATTGAGCATAA
Source organism: Pinus taeda (assembly GCA_000404065.3). Classification (NCBI taxonomy): domain Eukaryota; kingdom Viridiplantae; phylum Streptophyta; class Pinopsida; order Pinales; family Pinaceae; genus Pinus; species Pinus taeda. Next base: position 23,676 of record APFE031298697.1, on the reverse strand, counting down.
TAAAACCTCTCTTTTAGCCAATCATCCCCATGCCATATTCTAAGTATGAATGTGGGACTAAAAAAAAACAACTAAGGATTCTTGAATATTAAACAACCTCCACCCTGAAGATTTATTATAATCCCACTAAAACAGTCAAGGGATTCTTAGGCTAAATGATCACATACACAACCAGGATTTATCTCAATCCCTCCAAAACCAATCAAGTGATTCCTAGACCCAATGAACAACTACAAAACCAAGCTTTCCCACAATCTTGCCAACATTGGTCAGGGGATCACTAGGCCCAATAGAAGAACATACCATACCAAGATTTACCGCAATCCTACCAAAATTGGTCAATCAATCACTAGGTCTTAAATAAGATTAGATGGCTCTGAATATTATAACCAATACCTTCAATAATTTTCTCGCCTCCACCCTCATGATTTACTGCAATCCAGTCAAAATCGGTCCATGGATTCCTAGGTCTTCGGGAATTTTCCTGAGACCACCTCACCCAGTTGCAAAACCATCTCACAATAAAAATCTCAACCAAATGAAGAACCCCATCAAACCATGACTATCTGAAAATGGCAAGGCAAGACTAAAACCACTGTGACACCTAGAAAACACATGTCAATGACAACAAGAGAACTAATATATTCACGCATGTACCTGTTTATGCCTCAAAAATCACTGCAACAACAATGGGGAATAACTACCTAGTCTGGACCTTAAAGTAGTTCCTTTTTCATTTAGTTTGATGGCTCTGACTGGTTTAATTAGGTCCAGTTAACTTCTCCCTATTGTTATTGGTTTATAATATATCTTTCACTACCAATAGTTAAGGATATCATATCACTTCTTCTTTTTTATCAGATAAGAGAATGACCTTTAAACTGATTCAGGCTTAGCCAAGCCACAACTAAAATTTTGCCTCTTTGAGAAGAGGACTTAAAAGAATGTAGAAATTATTCTAAATGCAAACTTTTCCTATAATGCAAGCAGAAAGAAACTAATTTTAATCTTATCTTAATTAGGCAGATATAGATCTAACCCAACCAAGAGCAAGATATTTAAAGTATTGGGATTTAAATATGTCTTGTTTATAATGAATATCAAGTTAATAAAGTAGTTCAATTAACAAACATTATGGATGCCAAGACACATCCATTGAGACCTATTAACTGAAATAATCAGTCAACAACACTCAGGAAGAAATTCACAAAATGGTTATTGATTGTCAAATCAATAAATTCAATAATCAAACAATAATATGCAGAAATAGTTCACAACCATTCAATAAATCAGTTTTATAAGACATATTTTTGAGTAAATAGTTATTCAGAAATCAGAAATTTATTCATAAGAACAAACATATATAATAACAACATTGAGACAAATTACCCATACTGAGAAAAGTGCACAAACATGAAGAAAATGACACATTCCTATTATCATAAAAATGAAACTGATATTTGAAACAGTAGTATTAGAAATACCAATTTATTGCATCTATTTCTTTGACCCTGGTCCCCAACAGTCCTTTATATTACTTGAACTTCCGCTTTCAAAGAGAAAGCCACAATAGTGAAAACTTTGCCCATCATGCATAATTCAAGATACAAAAGAAAAATCCTCAATAATCCCCATATTTGATATTTTCTCTCCTCCCTCCTACAATTTTAAATTCCTATTACAAAAGTGCTTTTATAAGTCCAAAATTGCAGAGGAGAGCAGTCTATTATTCCATTCTGCAATTTGTTATTTATAATATTTGCAAAAGAATCCTTGAGAGGAAATTTTGTTGAAGATAAATCTGCCCAAACCAATTTTATTTGCTTAGAATTCCAATCTTTAATTGCTGGAGCATTCTCATCGATTGAGATATTTTCCTCGATATCTCTTCTATTGTTTTCCTACAAGAAGAAATCAAAATAAATTAAAATGCAACAATAAAATCAAAATATCATTTCTGGCATGTAAAACAAATCCAATCAAATACAATTAAATAAATAATTGGAAATAAAATGTAAGATTTATATTGATGCCTGGGATGGTCTAATTGGCCAAGGATATCATTGACGAATGGATTTTTATTGAGAAGAGGCTTGGACAAATGAAAATGCAGAAAATAAAACTCAGAAAATTGATTTTGTCTTAGAAATTCGGAGCTTGATCTTCCGCCTAATTTTTGACCCAATAAATGACCAAATCTATTAGTGAAACCTCCTCAAAAATGTTCTCTTTGATTTTATCTTTCCAATGGGTCGTCCTCGACCTCATTTGGCCAAACAAAACTCAATCTATAAGCTTCCAAAGTAGATGAGCTAATTTTGGCACAAATCTACAAATTCTATTGTTGGGTTACAAATTAGAATTTTAATTAAAAAATTAATCCTAAATTTGAATTCTAATTATTTAATAATTAATTCTAATTTGATTGTTAATCATAAATTAAACTAATTATTTAATAAACTATTATTAATCTAACTAACTATTATAATTATTTATTTATTTACTAATTAATATTAATCTAAATAATTGCCCACGGGGCTTTGGATTGACGGTGAATGGGTGTGTTGTTAAGGCACTCCTTGCAATAGGTCATCTGTTCAAATCCCCCATGGGTACTTAGGTTAGTCTTAACGTAGAAAAAAAAAAATTAATCTAAATAATTAAATTTTATATTTAAATTAATTAATATAAAATTTTATATTTAAATTAATAAATATTAAATCTAATGTTCAATTAACACTACTTACTATTTTATAACTACCTTACCCCATTTCACTTATTCCACTCCGCTCACGTATGAATGAGTTTTGAAAACAATTCAAATGAAAGTTTAATATAACCCATGCCTTTTAACTTTTCTCGATCGTCATTGGGGAAGTATGCGATCGGCGGTTTATAAAGGTCTGTTCTGATTAGAACTTTTGATACGATCTGAGGTCACGATGCGATCGAAAGAAAATTTTATTATTTATTTGTTATTATATATGCTTTATGAGTTAAATGTTAATTTAATTAATTTAATTATATTTATTATATTAATTAATTTAATTAATTTAATATTTAACATTAAACTTTAATTTTTTATTTTATTTTTTTTAGTTTTTAAATTATAGTCATTTCGATATTCTTGGTTTTGAGATCAGTAATCAATTTTGGAAATTGGAGTAAATTTCTAAAATCCCAATGTTGTATGATTTGGCTCTATGAGTAAAAAAATGAAAAATGTTAGTAAGAACTAACTAGGGGTTAATATTTAAAATAAATGTATTATTGGATTAATTTATTTACAAAAAAGAGATATTGTACATTTTGCGCATTTTTGACCGAGACGACATAAATGATTAGACTTCAAAGGAGTGCCATTTACAAACTAGTTCACCAAATGACGTGAAACAAGTGTCAATGGGAAGCTTATAAAAAATCAATCTTAATAAAGAAATAAAAACAAGAATCCAAAGAAAATGAAAAATTAATAAAAACGTAGGGTAATCAACTAAATAAAATCCTAAAAGGTGTGTAGCCAAAATTTTATACAAAGGGTCTCCATTATTTGAGGTGAACAAGTCAAAATGGAAGGGTTGTGTTTTACCTCAACAATGGTGACACAAAAGAGAAGAACCAGTTATCCCCCTCTCCTTACTCTACTTGACTAAGTTGACAAGGGTTAACTGAAAATAGAAAACCAATTAGAGTAGGCAATACTAGTTAAGAGTGCAAGCATCATGGTTCCACCGTGATTTTCTCTTAAGGGAACATATTTTCCATCAGGGTATCATCGACTAAAAGAAACAAAATATTATCATAAAGAGAGGGAATAGAAATATAACCAAGTGTTGATAGTTTTACAAGTTCCTCTTGGATTTCACCATGCTTGTCTCAAGAAGCCAAGGACAATTTCATGTAGAAACTATCCTATGGGTGCAGAAGCAAACAAGCCAAGGAAAGAAGTAAGAAAAAAGAAAAACAAAGGAAACAAAACAAGAAAGAAAACACTACTACTCATAAGCTAAGCAGAGCATGGGCCAACTCACGTGAAGTGATATTTCCAATGCAGCCACTGGTGCATTGGTTGACCCATGTAGGCAAAAACATGATTGAAAAGAAATATATTCAAGCATACCAATAGACAAGAAAGATAAAACAATGCAAACTAAAATGTTTGAAGCTTGAATTCATCCACAGAAAGATAAATCTTGAAAGCACATGAAAGGCACTTTCCAGATGTATCATGGTGTCCTATCAATTTTCACATGGAAGACAAGCACGTACGCACCTTCAGACATGAGAAACAAGAAAACATAAAGAAAGAAGAATATTTTCACTTCGCAACAGTGCTTGCTATGTATGACTTCTATAATGCATTAACAATATGATTGTATGATTTTGGTGGAGGTTGTGAAAAATGTGATATGGATTCATCTTAAATGTGAACAAGAGAGTGGTGAGGAGCTTGGAGAGATTCAAAAAGTTTCTGATCGGAAGTAGAAATAACCTCAAGGATATGAGAACCTGACATAACCATTAGATCGGGCTAAAGTTTCTTGACAACTTGAGGGGTTTACACTTCATCAGAAGATGAGTCATCGAATACCAGTGGTTTGGAAAGATCAATAGAAAGTGAATTAGAATTGTGATTAGATGAGTGAGTGAAAATATCATGACAACCACAATAAGAAAATTCGAGATGAACAATGGCATCCACATGATTTGACGAATCATGTAGAAGGAGAAATGAAAAAAAAAGAAATTTCAACCTCTATGTTTTCAGAAATGTAAGATGAGAGGTTGGGTGGATCCGAGGGGAAATATTTTCCCTCTTTGTAATCAAATGAAACACTGACATTCTATGTGTTTTTTGAACGATCGGAAGTGGAAACATCGAGAGATGAATTTTCACAATGTGGAACATAAATGGAAGAATCGTGGAAGATGTCAGGATAAAGCAGATGAGGTGTAGAAGAAAGCAATTCATCCTTCACCAGAGATTATTATTGAGGCTCCCACACATACTCATCAAAAATATTAGCACAGGTTGGTTGTTCAACAACAAATCTATCCACAACCTGATCCTCATGAACATCACAACTAGAATCTGGAATGGATGAACACAACACACCAAACTCCAGAGGATCAAAGGAACTAAAGGATCAAGGCTGGGTGGATGAGATGACATGACAACCATCAGGCTTGTAGTCCAAATCTACACAGAAATCTAGAGTAGGTGGAGTAGGATAAGATGGTGATAGATCAATAGGTGGGTTCACAACTTCTCCCACCTCATCCTACAGAGCTAAAGTTTCTTGATTAAAAGGGGATGGAGGGTCACTTGGGAAATAAACTTCATCCATCTCAAATTCTAAAGTTTTAACACTCAGGTATTGTTGGGAGAGAGTTGGAAGTTTCTAACTTGTGTCAATTTTTAGAAATGTAAACAAGATATTGAAATGTTCCCTCCAAAAATTTCTAGTCAACTTAACGTGCCCTTTGAATGTGAAGGTGAAAAACCCACAAGTGATGTCATCCAAGGGGACATCATGCTTGTGACAAAATCCAGCAAAGGAAATTGCGTGCCTGAATAGGGGTGTTCCATTATAGTGAGTGAATTTGTATTTGGACAAGTCATCTACGACATCCACCAACTAATCAAAATCAACAGTGTGATAAAAACATGTCGGGGTTTTGGTTAGGACATAAGACATGAATGATGTGCAGAAATTCAAAATAGACTTCAAGGGCTTAGCTTTTCATTTGACCCTCCTTCTAGCACCAGAAATGTTGACGGTGCTCGACTTGCCAACATTTAAGGGATCTGCTCAGTAAGAAGTCCCAACTAGACCTCAGACTATTTGGAGTAGGAGACCTAGTAGTGGGTGGTAATGTAATGCCTTGACCATGGTAGCACACATAGATGAGTATGATAACTTTGGACTGAAGCAAGTGTGTGACCTTGTAGCTAGTCAAGTGAGATGCATGGGGGTTCTAACACACGAAGCAAAAAAGGAAATGTGCCCCTTAAAAGCTTATAATAGTACGTAGCTCGAAAGGAGCACACAAGTGGAATGACATCACAAGATAAATGCATAATAGTCCACAAATTGAAGTGACATGTTAATCCAACAACACACATTCAAAAGGATTCATACAATTGCATACAAATTAGTTCATAAGCAAATTCATAATTTAAACAACATACATTGCTAAAGAAACCAGAATAGTCCAACTACAATAACATCATATGCATGAAAGTGTGTTGGCTCTGTTATTATTATTATTATAAGTGAAAGTTATACCCATACATACACCATTGATGACCCCTAGCCCAAATAGTGGAATTTTACAGTCAAGAAAACCTACTCCTCTAAAGAAGTATACTCGCTCTACGCTGTGGAGAAGCCAAGGCTCGTCACAATACTCCCAATCCTTTTCTAAGCTTAAGCCTAGCCAAAATCTTGGCTCCCAAAATCCCATTCTAAGAGTTATGAGGTTCTATTTATAACAAAGGGTGGGTGACTGTTGACATTCCCCTTTGTGACTCTTTGACTACCCTCATGACTCTTCAACTTCATTACAAATAACTAATTACATAATACGATGACTTTTCATATTCCACTAATCACACTTGGAATTTAACTTACAACATATTTACAAATAATATTGCATTTTTTGCATTTACCCATGTGAGACAAAATAGGCTAGAGACAACCTAACAAGAAAAAACACCATGACTCCGAAGTTTAGGGACAGACCAACTCAGTAACCTCTTCTTGGTGCTTCTCTGTCATGTACTCATGCCAAGCTTTATGTTGTGAGATCATGTCCCAAAACTACTTGATGGTGTCTTTTTGATAGCAGACCCTTGCCTCCATAGCATCTGGGTTTATGGTCTTGGAACCTGTATGTAACTCATCCTGAAGAATGTGCAGCATGGTGTTGACCATGACACGACTACCAATGTTATTCTGCATGTTATGTGCGATAAGCTCCAAGTCATCCCTTGTGCCCTTTTTCCTTAGCTGCTACATGTAGCTGTCGATCTCTAGCCATAATTAGTTAGTGTGTTTAGCCTTGGTGAGGGAAACGATTGGAGGGATCCTATGTATTCTCACCATGACATCTAAAATCTTGTACAACCATGCATATGAGGCCTATATGTTGGCGACGAATGGGGCAAGCTTCTCAGAGTTCTCGATCAACATCTAGACCTTTGCCTTCTCTAGCTCTACCTAAGGCTTCATCATCTTTGGCAAGTGAAGTGGGGCACCTTTGTACCACATTTTCCACTATTGCACATGGGCGATGACAGCATGAACAACCCTAACAGTTTGGAAAAACTCTTTTCTTCGCTGTTGTAATCCATGCACATGAACAAATGCCTTATGCACGGTGACAAATCTATCATAGAGCTCTCTGAGTTGTTTGTCCTCTTTCCTAGACAGCCTACACACGTTATTTTCCACTTGTTCATTCTTGACCAAGAGGAACTGAACATTAGAGCTTATGTCTCCTGCAAAGGCCAAGGTGGCATCGGCAATCGCAGTTGGATTCTTTATGACATATCACACTATCATCCTTTCCTTCATGAATACAGGTGACGCCTGATCATTTGAAAAGTGTTTCCTCCACACCTGTACTATCTTCTTCTGCAACTCATTGAATGAAAGATAGTACACGTCCATAAGCAGATCATCATCAAGGAGAACAACCTCTCCTTACTCGCTTGGGACTAGTTCTGACACTGGAGGTGGACGAGATTGAGAGGTGACCTTGGATGCTCTTGTTATGAGGTCATTTTCTTCATTCTATGGCTCATTGCCCAACTCCATGTCTGTCACTTCGATAAATTGCTCAATCTGCTGAGGAAGCTCTCGATCTTGCATATGTTCACCTTATTCTTCGGTTTTCGGTTTTTCTGACTCGTCAACCTGTATGGGTGATATGAAACCTCTTGCATGACCATATTGTTTGTGGAATAGATTAGTAGAACATGCTGAGGCTTCACACCGCTAAACCTTCTGATGAAGGTGCCACTAGGTGAGGCATACCAGTCTACAATGTTAAGTATTTCCTCCATCTCTTCTTGGGACATGCAAGGCAGATCATGCTCAAAGATCAACTTGTACAATGGGATGATGAAATGGTCAGTTAGCCTTGCCATTACTCCTCAATAGTTGCATTCAGAAAGGAACCTGTAATAAATGTTGATGACAAGCTCTTTCTGTGTCCATTTCTATCTCATGCCAGGAAGCTAGTGCTGGGTATATATTGCATCCACTAAATATGCAAACATGTATAATTTCGCTTGCTCAACCTTGGGCGGATTCCAAGCATTAGTCACATGGAATTTCAACAAATGAGCCAACAATTCTAAGCAATTGAAGGGCCTTCCATCTCTCACCAACTGGTCTAACAAAACTACCCAACCTTCAAGAAAGGTCTTGGTGCTCTCTTGACCACATAGTTGGTATGCAAATATGATCAAGAATTGATAGGCCTTCCTAAGATACTTTGTCTTGTAAACATGATTGGGTTTCTATCCAAACTTTGACGACTCTTTGACTCAATGCTTGACTATGTTTCTCATGTTCACCTGGCTATGAGTGGCATAGAAAGGTTTTTCCATGTGCCTCGCTGGCTAAGGTAAATGATACATCTGATGATAGTTCTATGCATTGAGGTGTCAAGCTCTATCGCACTCGTACTTCTCATTGTCATAGTTTATGGATCTGTGTGTGAGGCAATCTAGCTGATAATGTCTGAACATGGGAAGGTGGTGTACTTGCATGGAACATTGTAAAAGCATGACTGTTGGATACTAATATAAAACTACAAGTCCTCTAATTCCTCCCTAATGTCCTCTACAAAGATATGCTTGATCTGCTTCAATGTAAACTTCATGCCCTTCTCAATGAGGAACTCAATGTCTGCATAAACTGAAAAGTTCACTGAGACCTTCTCAACTTCTTCCCTAGTACTACTCTTAATAGTTTCCTTCGATGCATCTCTTTTGCAAGCCATGTTAACTATAAATGTTAGAGGGATGCTCAATAACTTTTGTTCCTTGAGATAGAGAGGAAAATCATGGCATGTAAATGTTATCTTAAACCAAAATAACTTCAAGACAAGATCAAAGAAACAAACTAGGAAAATGTTGGGAGGGATTATGCAATCCTAGTTGACAAACATGACTAGATTCCTCCTGGAACTACGCAATGTGAATTTTATTCTGGGCACAAGCCAAGAGAGATGGTGCATTGCATAGTCTCAGTGTCTAGGACCAGGAGACTCGCTCTTGGAACTGTGCAGTGAATAGTCGGAGTCAGGCCACGGCAGCCTCTGCGAAAATTGATAAGTCAAGGTTGAGGCCTTTAGCTCCCTGAATGTGGAAATAATGTAATGGAAAGTGAGATTTGGGCAAGGGAAACCTAGATCTACCCAAGAGGAGTGTGAAAATGAGTAGATCTAAAGACTAGTGAGATTTTGAGTGAAGATCGGACTGAGTGGTGATGCATGTAAGTAAAAAAAGTGTAGGAATCAATCAAAATGAAGGAAAATGAAGCATGTGGAGAGAGATTCTGTAACAACGACAGTTGGTGAAAAAATGGGTAATGCATGCGATACTCGTGAAAGGAAATAAAAAACTTAAAACAACACTTCTACAAGCTAAAGAAAGTTAAAAATTGAGAAGTCATTCAAAAAAACAAGTGAAACAACACTCTCATAAGCTAAACAAGAAAAAGCAACAGAAAAGAGATCAAAGACTAGAAACACAAGACTTACCCAGAAAAGCAACGACAATCACACTAAAGGTTCCTTAATATCCTCGGGAATGCCATAGCTCCAAGATTTAATGTGAAAATGAACTCTAGCTACATCGATTAAATTGATTTGGTCGATTTAGGGTTTATGATGCAAAGGCCAAAAGTCAAGGAAAAAATGACACTTGGCGGAAGTTTCCAAAATCACTCAAGTGTCTCCTCTAGGTTGCTAAAAATGGATCCCTTTTTTCTAGGGATGCATTTTCACTTTTTCCTTTTTTTCTTTTTTTTTTCGGGAAAAGATGTCATGCATTTCCGGGAGAGATTGCATGGTTCTGGGAAGGAATGGGAAACTCACTGGCCCATGCACTAAGTAGCTTTTGAGCAAGAGGTGTCAGTATAATTTCTTGGTTGAGTTGTTTTGGGCTGCCTCGTAGTCTCTACAAAATTTCCCAGGTGAAGGTTGGATGTCAACTAGATCTGTGAAATTTTAGAGTTGAAGGCTCATTGTCAGCTTGGACTATACAATTCTATAGAGCAAGGCTAGTTGTGCTCAAGGATTGCACAGTTCTCTAAGGCAAGACTGAAACTGGGTGGAAACCAAGTCAAGAGATTGGCTTGTGGGTTAGCTAGTAAGTCAAGCAGATACAAGCCATGACGCAAAGATGAGGCTCAATCAAATCACAAGTACTTGGGTCAGCACAAGGCGAGCTACTGTAATTTAGAAGGGAGGCTCCAAAACGAAGCATAGGAAAATTTTTGGAGGGTCGTTGTAGTTATTACAACATATTCATTCAGGGATACCATTAATTAACATGAGGCGAACCACCAATGATGAAAATGTATCCCATTGTACCTAGTATAACCAAAAAAATGTGAATAAATGGGCAAAAGTTGAACACTCATGGATTCGATTAATCATGATTTGATGAGGTAAGCCCAATATCGATCATGAGGAATCACACCATTGAGGAATACAAGCTCTAATGTACTATTATTTTCTAACATTGTCTACTAGATAATGAGCTAAGATCGACAAGAGAAGATCCATTAAAGGGCCTCAATGTATCCCGCATTAGACGACACATAATATACTAGGAGATTATGTGAACATATGAATTCACCAAGTACAACTGATATAAGGATGGTTGACACAAAATATCAACAAGAGACTGCAGATCGATGACTAAGGTTTAGAGTTCCCTTGAACATATTTTGGCATGACACAAAAGCTACTTGGTAACATTGAATAATGAGTAACATATGATACCATGCAACAAAGTAGGAGGCATTGAAGTGCACTCTATAATGAATAGAAGAGTAACCAACTATTGGAGTAAAATTACTGATATACAACATACAACTCCTAGGAAATATAAGACCCATATGTAAGGTACTAATTTAACTAGATGCCACATTCAAGGAAAATGGGCTACCATTTAAAATGATAAATGATCAACATTTTTCTTAGTCTCTTTTTATTAGTTGATATCTCCTTCATAGTTTATCTAGCGTGAAAGAAAATATTTAAGCTTAATATTCTATTTTTTGTTAATTTCTAACAATCCCATAAAAGAGGTAAAAGGATACTCAATAGGGTGTCTTGTTTGTGGTTTATCTAGATTAAAGAAGTGGTAGTAATATGCTCAAAAGGGTGTCTTCTTTATGGTTTAATAAGCTCGAAGAAGAGGTAGTAGTATGCTCATGATCTGGGTGGATATTGGTGGCCACCTACCTATTCCATGTGGACCCCCAATGTTGTTTTAAATTTAGTTTCTTATTTTTTAGCACAATTTCCTATTTCGGTAATTGTTTATTTTTGGTATTTTTTGGGTCCTAAACTTTCGAAGCCATTTTGAGCCACCATTATTTATCAAAAATGGGATATACACATGATCATAACAAATAATATTGTAGAATAATTTAGTGAACCCTCCCACATTTACCCACTCTTACAAGCTCACCTGGGTAAACATGAGATGAGTGTCACTATGATATGACCTTACCTCCAAGTTCCAATTATAGAAACGCGGTCATCACACCGAAAACCTTACAAACATCCCTCAACAACTAGATACCACTCAGGGGTATGCAAACAACCACAGGTTGTCAATCCCTAAGTTGGGCCTCTCTCACTAGAGAAACTCCCCATCCACATGCAAACCAAAGCACTTGTGATTATGAGGTCCCAATTACATGCATAGGCCTACCTCCATGCGATTATGATTGAAATTTTCTAATTTTGTGCGAGCAGTTGCAAGACCCATGTCGATTTTTCAGGAAAGCTACCAAACCACTACTAGAACTACCTGTAACTTTCCAAAATCATGATTAACATGATAACAAAGCTAACCATACAAAACTTGAACAGGATATTCACTAGGACATGAGTATTACACAATAGGCATTTCGTCAAACATATGGTAATCAAGTAAGTTATAGGTAATGAATACATATCTGAGCATGAAGGTATGCACTTTATCTGAGAATCACCAAGAAGGCTCTATTCCTTCTCTAACTTGTTGCAATAGCAATTGTTAGTGCATTCATTCCTTAAGCATTCATTAACTTACAAAAAACATATCAAGATCTATAGGCATAGTACATCATATAACTAGCATATAGCTTAGCAAATAAACCAAAATAAAAACCATGGAAAATAAACCATAATGTCAACATGATAAACAACATAAATGCTCATAGACTATAATTAGAAAATAAATCTTATTAACTTATGAAAACACCAACCAAGTCAAGGAATTCCTAGTACCCCCTAACCATAGATTGGGTTGAACCAAATATCTCTTTCAGCTAATCACCAATGTGCCATATTCAAAGCATGAATGTGGGATCTCATGATTTAAATAATAGTAATAATAATAAAACTAAACTAGGGCTTCCAGAGGCCAGACCACCTCACCGTCAACCATAGTGATTCCACCTCTATGGTCTAGAAATTACTAACATCAACTAGATCAATCTCTAGCCATGTTGTTCAGGGCTCCCAGAACTAGTAACTCAACCCACATCCTTCCAAGACTCCAGAGAATTTGTTCCAACTGTAACTCTAGGAACTAATAAGTCAACCCACCAAGCATTCAAGACTATTTTCTACAACTTACAACTCTAGGAACTCATAACTCAACCAAAGTTATTCCAGGGATTCGAAATCATTTGTTCCAACCCACATCAATAGGAAACCCAAGAACCAATAATAAAAACAAGTGGGAAACCCAAAACACAATGGCTATCCATGAAATGGTAAGGAAAGTTTGAAACTACTACCAATCTAGGAAATCCTCCATCCCAATGATATCACATAACCAAGGAATCATGTGCATGCATCATGCACCAATTAAACATCACGGAAATCACATGTAAAACCTCAACATGTCCTCAGGAATCCTATTAACTCTCTCCATCTATCCATCTTCCCATGGATGATAAGTTGTATTGAAATCCAACAACGTCCCAAAGCCTAAAAACAAATACTTCCAAAACTTGGAAGTAAACTTAACATCTTTGTTTGATATGATCTTAGTGGGAACACCATGCAACCTCACTATCTCCATTATGAAAATCTAAGTTACCTCACCAGATAAATTTGTAGAATTTACTACAATGAAGTGAGCTACCTTGCTCAACCTATCAACCACAACCATGATCGAATAATGTTTTCTCAATGTCCTTGGAAAACTTGTAATGAAGTCCATGGGAATGACCTCCCATTTCCATTTAGGAATTAGAATCAATAACAACAAACCAGTTGGATTATTACACTCTACCTTCACCTATTGATAGTAAAATAATCTAATAGCATACTCTACCACTTCCTTCTCCAAGTTCGGCCAATAGTAGAATTTCTTCACAACTATCAAAGTCTTCTCATATCATAGCTGATCCGAATATGGATTGAAATGAAACTCCCTCAATATAAGCTTTTTCAATTCACTGTTATCCAACACATAAATCATGCTCCTGAATCTCACCAAGCCATTTGTTGTGAGGTGATATGCCTCTTACCTATCACCTTCACCCTATTTCTACAATATCATCTTTAGTTGTTGGTACATGTGATCATGATGCCCTGCATGTAAGATTGAATCCTGAAAATATGGTCCATATGCACTCATAGTTGCAATATGACTCACCTATACTCTCTTGCTAAGAGAATCTGCAACCTTGTTCTCGTTGCCTTAGATGTACCTAATCTCAAAGTCAAATTCACTGAGGGTATCCAACCATCTAGTTTGTTGAGAATTCAAATTGGTTTGGTCAAACAAGTACCTTAGCTCACTATGATCACTCATCAAGACAAACCTCCTTCCAATAATATAATGTCTCCACATCTTTAATGCATGAATGCTAGATTCTAACTCTAGATCACGAGTCACATAGTTTTTCTCTTGCTTGTTCAACTTGCTTAACTCATAGGGTTATGCAGAATCTATGACTGTAGACAAAAGTATCTTCCCTCGGCGTGGTGGAATGACCTAGAACAACATAAAGAAAAAAAAGTTGATGTTTTCCTTTAAGTAAATAGATAACCATATGAAGCCTACCTGGAATATGTCGTATGATTTCCTCATTCCTTGGATTGTATGCTACAATCCTAGCTTTGATGGCTATAATTAGAACATGCACAATCATACATCATGAGCCAATTATCTATGGGATCTACATAGAACTATCTAATTAATTTATTGAATAGATCAACATGGTATTGAAATACTTGAAATCATAACATCATATATAGGAAAACATAGAACTCTTTGCATTAATAGAAATGGAGTGAGTTACAAATAAAAATAGTTGTTGATCTTGTAGAGGAGCTTCTCCAAGTTTACTTGTAATTTCCTTACCATAAAGTGCACCTTTAGTTGCCCCAATGCATGGAATAATGTCTCTCACAATAGTAGCACAAGGGTAGAATTAATCTCCAAAAGTCAACAACAACCAACCAGGTGCCTGTGGAATGAGGTAAATATATAGATGATGGAGGTAGTTCATGAATTCTTATCCTTTAACCATTATAGGCTTGAGATCCACTCTTGCTGGAAATATGAGATCAAGGGATAATGGATGAAAACTCTAGGGTAGGATAGGATAATATTGGGGAATTTTATCCAGGTTAAATAGCTACAACATATACTAGAAGCTTATGGAAGAGGAAGCTTTCAGATTCTTTTTTCTTCCCAATTTTCTAGAATCAGTGCATCCCCAAGATTGAGCAACTTGTAGTTGATCAATGCAAGCCCAGAGTAGGACAACCTAGTAGTAAACACTGGCCAAGGGCCAGGGTGCATTGGGCCTAAAAATGACTAAAATGAAGTAGTTAGAGGCATAAACATGGGGATTAGAAATATTCATTCTTAGGGATTTGTACAAGGGTGATGAAAAGGGGTAAAAGGATGTTGATTGAACTAGTTTGTAGGCCTATTGAATAGATGCGACAAAATGGCCTATAACACATAGCATACCCCTTATCATTCCTACACCATGACTCCACAAAGTCCTTGCTTGCAAGCATATGTAATAACCACAAATTCTTTATCTAGGTCTGAAATATTCAAGGCTAGAGCATTTTAAGAAAATGCTTCAATAGCTCAAAACTAGCTACACACTCCTCTATCCATTCAAGCTTCTTCCCTTTTCCTTGCAAAGATGTGATATGATAACCAATCCATGTGAAGTTCTTGATCAACCTATTGTAATAACCTACTAGTCCTATGAATGATCTGCCTGCATCCACATTCTTGAGAGTTGGCCACTCCATGATAGATTTAATCCTTTCCATGTCCACTATTATCCCTTCCTTGGAAACAACATGTCCTGAGTAATGAAATTTAGTTTGAAATAAATTGTACTTGTTGAGCTTAGAATACAAGTACTACTCTCTAGAAAATCTAAATACTACTATTAGTCGTTTTTCGTGCTCTTCCTCATTCTTAGAATATATCAATATGTCATCAATAAACACTATCACAAACTTTCCCAGATAAAGATGCAACACATTATTCATAAACACATGAAACTAGTTGGAGAATTAGTAAGAACAAAAGGAATCACTACGAACTCATAATTCGCATAACTGGTACATAATGAAATCTTGTAAATCTATTATTCTTTGATGTGAACTTGATGATATCTAGATCTCAAGTGAATGTTCAAGAACATTGTTTCTCCCTTCAATTGATCAAACTAGTCAACAATATGCAAAAATGGATACCTTTGCTTGATGGTCACCTTTTTCAACTTCCTATAATCATTGCACAATCTGAGAGTACCACCCTTCTTCATTACAAATAATATTGGTGCACCCTAAGGTGACATACCCAACCTTACGTATTATCATTAGCATTTCCTTCAGCTGCAACTTTAATTCCACCAACTCTAAAGTAATCATCCTATAAGGTGCCTTTTCTATTGGTGTTTCCCCTAGCATCAAATCAATAGATAAGTACAGTTCCCTATGAGGCGGTAACACTGCAATCTCTACCGGAAACACATCTTGAAATTGGTGCAACACCAAATACTTCTTCAATACTTCATCATCCTCCACGTCCTTCCCTTTGCCATTGGAAATATGCACTAGAAATAATAAGCATCCTTTCTTGTGTCTGTGCTTTTCTTCCATAGTTGTAACCATCCTTACTAATGTAGGATTCTTCTTTCCTTTCAAGATTATCCTTTCTCCATCATCATCCAAGCATTCAATAGCCTTTTCATATAAATCCACTTTAGTCTTGTGAATGAATAACCAGTCCATACCTAAAAGCATATCATATGAATGAAAAGGAATCACATTTAGATGTGCTGACATAGGCATACCATTCAGCTCAAATGTACAAAATATCACCCAATGATAAACTCTTCTCTTGGTCCATGTAGTTAGATGCACCAACCAAAATTTGCATGCACTTCCTTATTCAAGCAACACTTATCCACTAGGCTAGGGCTGATATAACTATAGTTATATCTAGGGTCAATCAAAATAGAAAAAAATGTATCATGAATCTTACCTTCCATCTCAATAATGGTTGCTTGATGATAAGCATGCTTGTTGTCTTCCATTGCCTAAATATGCGGAATACAATGACCAATGTCTCCAATTGTCTGTGCCTCTTGAGCAATGTAAATTTGAAGCCTGCCACCTTGATCCTATGGAAAATCTCTCTTGTGATTCTCTCCTCCAAAAGTCCAACACCTGAAAAGGCTTCCTACAGTTGCCCTTATCTTGCTCCTTAATCTGAGACTCATGTCCTCTATAAACTACATTGAACTTCTTATAACATGATATGTTCTCCTTATCACTTGCATCTTGAGTTCTTCCTCACTTCTTAACCCATTTTCCTTTATTCTTCTCATTCCCTCTCCAATCCATGTTGGACTTGGATTTTTTCTTTGACTACTCATAACAATGCTTCAACTTCTTAATGAATTCCTCCAATACCCAATGCTCACCAAACTCTATCCGATCTTTAAATGCTAAAGTAAATCGAGACTAGGATGAAATAATTTTCACAAGGATATCAACTCATACATAAATGTCATGATCATTACAAGAAGTAACCTACATGCATGCATGATGAACACATAAATAATTCACATGTATGTCTAACCATATGCATTAGCCCATCGAGTCCGAATTTTAGAACCTGAAAGCTTCGATACTAATCTGTAACAATCCCTCTCACAATTACCCACTTTTCTAAGCTTGAAAGGGTAAACATGAGATGAGTGTCACTATGATATGACTCGACCTCCAAGTTCTAGTTATAGAAGTGGGGTTGTCACACCGACAACTTTATAGACAACCCTCAAGGACTATAGCTGACTCAGGGTCCTACAAACCACTCTAGGTGCTCAATCCCTAAGCTAGGGCTCTTCTTACCATAGAATCTTCCCAACCACATACACAACACAACATGGGTGTGGTGATGAGGTCTCAGTCACATGCATAGGCCTGCCTCCATGTGATTATGAACGAAAATTTCTAGTTATGTTCTAGTAGTTACGAGATCCATGTTTCTTTTTCAAGAAATCCTCTAAACCAATACCCATAATTTCTTATAAGTTTCCAAAATAGATTAACATGATAACAAGCTAACCATGACAAACTTGAACAAGATATTGACTAGGACATGTTTATTACACAACAAACATTTCATAAAACATATTGAAAATAATTAAGTTATAGGTCATGATTGCATATCTAAATGTGAAGGTTTGAATTTCATTTGAGAATCACGAAGAAGGATTTATGCCCTCTCTAACCAGCTACAATAACACTTGTTAGCACTTGTATTCCTCAACCATTCATTAACTTATAAAAAACATATCAAGAGCCATACGTAGAGTACATCATATAACCAACATATAACTTAGCATATAAACGAGAATATAAAGTTACCATGGAAATTAAGCCATAATGCCATCATGATAACCAGCATAATTGCTCATAGATTATGATTGGAAAATAGCTCTTATTGACATATGAAAATTGAAACCAAGTTAGGGACTTCCACAAACAACCCAACCATAGATTGGGTTGAACCAAATCTCTCTTTCATTCAATCACCCCATGCCATATTCCAAGTACAAATGTGGGAGCTCATGTGTTAAACCAAAACAAAACCAAACTAAGGCTTCGAGAGGCCAAACCACCTCAACCCTCTGCTGCAATGATTCCACTTCTACAAACCATAAATTAGTAACATCAGCTAGATTGGTCTCTACCTAAGTTGTCCAATGCTCCAAGAACTAGTAACTCAACCCAAAATCTTCCAGAGATCGAGAGTGTTTGTTCCAACCACAACTCGAGGAAATAGTAACTCAACCCAACAACGGTTCCAAAGCATTTGTTCCAACCTATAGCTCTAGGAACTAGTAACTCAACCAAAGTTGTTCTAGGGCTTCCAGATCATTTGTTCTGTTAAACACACATGGGTAGAAAGATA
Organism: Pinus taeda; assembly: GCA_000404065.3. Lineage (NCBI taxonomy): Eukaryota > Viridiplantae > Streptophyta > Pinopsida > Pinales > Pinaceae > Pinus > Pinus taeda. The sequence continues at coordinate 4,961 of APFE031298697.1, read as the reverse complement.
AATATGAAAGATAAAACATGAGAGTACAATTTTTATTAACAAGTGATTTACATTTATAGTACATGTTGTGACCATTGGGTTTCACATCCCAAGGTCTCTTGGACTCCTTTTGTCCATTCGGCTTCCACACTAACCCATTGAGGATTAGCTGTCCAACATTCCCCCCCTTAATCTGAAGGGTTATGTATGAGTCCAAGAAGGGAGTTGCAATACAAAATGTGCAAAAATGCATGGAAGCACTGGGCTGAATGTGCTCTCTAAAATGTTGGTATAAAGGGCGGTGGTATAAGGATGACCACCAACACTGGAACGCTTAGTACAATTCCCGGAACTCTTCCAAAACTGGCAAGAAGCTGAAGTCTTCTGCTAGAGGAAGTGCTCCTATTGTTTTGAAGATGGAAACCTTCAACCAATAAAGGGAGGTCTCTCCTCGCATAAAAGGGGGAACTTCAACCTGAAAAGGGAAGTCTCAACCTGTGATGGTTTAAGGATGACCAACAACTCTGGAATGCTTAATGCAATTCCTGGAACTCTTCCAAAAAAAGGCAAGAAGTTGAAGTCTTCTGCTAGAGGAAGTGTCCCAGATTACCAACTGGAGGCGTGCTTAGGGGCATCTTTGTTTCTGGCTACAACTATGAAACTAGTGTGGCAGGTTGTGGCTCAGGCTCGCTTGATGTGACTTTGAAGCTTGTATATGACCATCATTTCCCCCCCTGTCAAATACAAGGTGAGATGATGGAGAAAACTCAACTGCAAGACTGTTCAATACTTTGGAAGAAGTTCTGACATGTGATTGGAATATCTTCTTTCTTGTTGATGCCCATTGCCAAGAAGCGATCCATCCAAGATGAATCTTTGTTCATTGCAGGATCATGAGATTCTTTGTTCTTGCAGGACGTTTGTCTCTGAAGCATATGTGTGAATAATGGGTGGTTTTATGACAATGCTTACATGGATGAAGATCAAAACTGTGATCTTTCAAATGGCCAATTCAGTCACAGTGTTGGAATTTCACAATCTGTTGTTGTTGTGGAAGATGGGCAGAGTTTGGAACAGCTGAAATTGAACTGTCATGAGGAGCAGGTGAACTGTCATGAATGAATCCAACAATCTGAAACTGAATGGGCTTTGAGTAGTTTAGAATATGAAAGGACAAGTCCTTCTCATATCCAAGACCGGTTCTGTGCTTGTTGTGGACAATTTGTTCCCAAGGTCTGATGATGGGTTTGGGAAGTGCAGACTGAGTTTCTGCATCTGCATGTACAATTTCTTCTTTATTGGGTATTAAATCTAAACCAACTGTAAAATTATTATCTTATTGTTTATGGGAGTCTATTTCAATCTTCTGAATAGAAACAAGTTCAGAATGATGACTCCACTGCTGTAATTCTTCATGCTATAGCTTTGCCTCAAGCTACAAAAAATCAATATTATCTTGTGCATTTTGTAGATAGACCTAAATGTCTGTGAGAGAAACTTTTCTGAATTTTAATGTATCATGAGTAGTAGAAATTATGAGAGTTTTGAGGAACTCTAATACTTCATTGATTCTAGTCATTTTTTCTTTAATGTCAAAATTACACCTTAAAAACGATCACTACTACTACTCAATGCAGAAAAGTAATACCCACTCACAGTACACAACAATATCCTTTATAAATGTTAGCAAATGATCAATGTGCAACCAACAAGCACCAATTACAATCCATTACATAAAAATAAGAGTTTACTCATGACCAGCATTATGTTCTGACAATACAACTGACAAAACGTTTCTCCATAAAAGATTGTAATCAACCCACCAAACTCTTTATGAAGCAACCGAATCAAGTAACCAATGCACTATATATATAGATTGTGTTTATATCTCTTCGACCTCCAAATCTACAGGTTGCTTGTATTTTGCATGATACACAAGAGAAACAAAATTATGTTAATTGGAAATACTGCAAGTATACAAACTTTGAGCCTTCTGCAATGTCTTGAAGCATACCAGGAAGCAACTTAAGTATTCAACACTAATTCTTTCTTTCCCAAAATTTGCAAGGAACCAACAAATTAAACAATGCAAATTTATTGAAAACTTTTATATCTCAACACCTGCTGCAAATAAAATTGCCAAAGTACCAGTATGTGTTCCTACTAGAAAATCCTTTTATATGCTGACTTCACTCTTTGAATGGCATAATTTTGTTCAAACTCAGAAACCATACCATGTTACTTCTTTCTCCCAGTTCGAACTCAACAGTGAAAGACTTGGCCTATGAGGAAGGGAATTTATTCTTCTTTGGATTTGAAGCCTGCAACATTAATGGTCCCTGTTTTTATACACAAGACTTCCAAATTTGTCCATGGCCATCACCTGTAAGAAAGATTTATGAAAAACAAAACATGAGTTGAACAAAATCAACTCATAACACACACACACACACACACACACACACACACACATATATATATATATATATGTGTGTGTGTATTGATATGGAACCTAATATTTGATGATAGCCATTAGTATAGATACATATAGCAGTTATAACTCATGACAGCTCCATGCTTATCTTGAAAAATACGCTGCCCATAAATGGAAGCACAAGTCCACACTATATGACAGCGCATGTTTTAGCACCCAAGCCACTTCAACTCTGAATTGTGGTAATATGCAGGCATAGCCAGAAACAAAATGTGTCCCCTTGAGAACAATACTTCACCTCCTATAAACCATATGCTCTAGTCTTTGAGTGATACACAACCCAAGAAGAAAATGTAACTCGGCCCACAATGAGACTAGCTTGAAACTTTCACTGGGTATTCAAACTATCTCCTAAATGAGGGAAACAATTGTTAGTTCCTTCAATAAGCCACTAAAAGGGAAAGAAATCTACTTTATCAGTTGCCTGGGCAGTGCCACCAGCAGAGTTTCAAGACATACAACACACCGTCATACAAGTGAATACCCTCCTATTTAACAACAATTCACCCTTGCTTGCCACCGAGGAAGGAGTTGCTAAATAACATTTATTGCACAAGTGCACGCTAATGGAAAAACTAAGCTTTTTCAAACTGAAGCAGATTGTAACCACATGTTGTTACATAGACTTGATGCCTCGTTACCTATGCAATCAGAACAACCCCTTTTGATGCCTGTTGACAGGACCTAGGAAAGATAATAGATATGGAACATGTACTACTTCAGAACCTTCTACTTGTGCATTACCTCCAGTCACCAGTGCTTGTCTCAAAATCTACTCTGCTGAAAATGCTTACTAGAGCAGCAACTAGGTATAAGTAGGAGGGATAATAAATAAAAGAATAGAGACAGATTTAAACAAGAATCAAGAGCCTTAAGCTCGACTAATAACAAGCTCTTCAAGGAACATCCAACGCCACATATCAACTGCAAGTAGACAGTATCCTATGCCAAAGATCTAATACTGGGGTACAGAACAAGGTGTTTCAGAGGAGAGAATTCTATAAAGAACATATGAGCTCTTGAAGAACCACTAACATGATGTGACAACGACCAACGTTCAACTATATCTATGTCCAAATACCAGTTGAAAGTGTCAGCGTTCAAATATATCTGCGTCCAGGTGAAAAAGCAGTCCCAAAAATCCGCTTATGGCAGATTCCAGCCAACCCAAATGAACTTGGTGACCCAAAATAAAATGGTAGTGAAGAAAAATCTCGCATGAGCAATAAAGAGAGTCAAATCGGCAAAAGGAGGAGCCGCAGTTCTAATTGGCAAGAGCTTGCTGCAAAATGCATCGAGGCGGGAGTTGCAGATACGTCGATGGAGTTAAAAGTGAGGTATTCACTTTAGGTCCCGTGCTCGAGTGGAAGGCTTAAGGCTGGAAGCGTATGCATATCAAGCATTGACATTGATAATGAAACGCAGGTCCTCTGAAGGCAGCTTGGGCACGAGCAAGTCCACCACCAATACCCCCCATTCAATCAGATATTCCCATCAATGTTTCATTTGCATTCGTTTGCAGTGAATTTGGTAGCTTCAACAAAGGAGTAGGAATGGCGCATATGTCAAGGTAAGGGAATCAGAGACTCAACGCATAAAGAAAAGCGGCGTCAGAGGACCGATATCTCTCTGCCACTGCCGAGGGGATTAGCGAGTAATCAGAATAGCTACCATGTCAGAATAGCCAATCAGAAAACAGATCACTGACACCAATGTATACCAAGCAGTGCTTTGTATGAAATGTTTATAAAGAGCCAGAGAGCACAGGTAATGTAGCGTTCAGACCTGGCAGCGACTGTGGAGGGGGCAGGACTTTATATATGGAATATGGTAGAGGGCTCAGGTAATGTGGAAGAGAGTCTTGAAATAGCTAGAGTCAGGTGCAGCGTATACAGTGCCAGGTAGGAGAGGCAGCAGATTTCTGGCAAACAATGAATTAATGGAGCGTTACAGGTAATGGGCAGAACTAGCAGGTTTTCAAACAGTAAAACGCTTTATAAGGTGGCAATTCTGCTCAATTCTGATTAGGAGAAAGACAGAACTAACATACATATAGAGACCACAAAATAAGTGGCTCAAATTGGAACAGGACCAACAATCGGCTGCTCTGATACCATGTTAAACATACATGGGCAACAAGATAAATATGAAAGATAAAACATGTGAGTACAATTTTTATTAACAAATGATTTACATTTATAGTACATGTGACCATTGGGTTTCACATCCCAAGGTCTCTTGGACTCCTTTTGTCCATTCGGCTTTCACATTAACCCATTGAGGATTAGGTGTCCAACATGTTCCAACCTACAACCATAGGGACACTCAACACCAATCATAAAAACAAGTGGGAAACTAGCAACACCATATCTATATAGAAAATGGTAAGGCAAGGCTGAAACCACTATCAATCTAGGCAATCTTCCATCTTTCATGCAACTGAAAGCACATAACCAAGGAATCACATGCATGCATCATTCGTCCACAA
>APFE031298689.1:0-38367 GCA_000404065.3 Pinus taeda | reverse complement strand
ATATATATATATATATATTTCTTTCATTTTCTTTCAACAAGTAAATGTAAAGTACAGGGTAGGTTCCAACAACCATCATGCTTTCCTTTCGATCATTGGATGTTATGGGTCATCATAAGATGGATGAAAGGGAAGGTCACTCTATCGATGAATGCAAACATCCTTCAAAAAAATTTCAATAGCCACCAAACTTTTTGTTCGATAGTTAATTATTTTTTTTTTCCGTCAAACTGATGATAGTGCAAGTTAGTCTACTTACAACTTATAATATTGTCATTGGGGGTCTATCAAATTATAGTGTTTGAAGACTATTGAGAGGGAGTATATATATGTGTGTGTGTGTGTGTGTTTGTTGGCACTATGACTAATATATTGTCCTTGATGTCAAACTAGATATAATATGACGTAAAATGTTGTCCTCGATGTCAACATGTGGCATCCTTGATGATTACGGAGAATATCTAAATTGTTGCAGATGACATGAATGTTTGTATAAGTATTTCTTATGTGGACTTATCCTTCTTGCAAACAAAAGAGATATCCCTAGACTTCAAAGAACCCTAGTAATAAATAATAGGAATTTCTACCTTTCTCTAGACTCTGATTAACTAAAAGAAAATACAATGATAGATACCTCTTACCAATTAAATGAAATTATTGATGAAGTCCCCTTCAAAGCTTCCAACCATTCACTCCTTGATGCTTTAGATATCCTCTCTTCGCTCCCCACAACTTCTCCATAATGTCCTAAAAGAGATCTGCATAGAAAGAGACAAATAAGCGATCAAAGCATCCAAAATATAACCAAAGAGATAAATGGACTAATTAACCAATTATATATCATAAACTGATCAATATGCAATCAAAATTTATGTAGGTGATCAAGGAATCCTAAAAATTAGATCAACAAATATTTAATTGAGAAATAAAAATTGTGTTTATATTAATAAACAATAGAAAATCCTTACAACCATATAACCTTAATGTTACAAGTCCCTTCTACAATATCCAAACCTTTTCCTTGTAAGAATATTCTTCCAACCTTATTCCAATATCATGAACCTACTTCCAACAATCCTCTCATAATCCTCAGACATGTGGTAGCTTTATAGGCCAAGAATGGTAAGTTTTGGATCCATTCTCCAAGGGATGAGATCCACTAATAGTGGGATAGGGGTTCCACAAAGGAAGGAGAGTTGCTCCATAATGGGAGGGTTCATGACTGATAAACACCTACTTGAAGCTTGTTGGTTGGTATAGATGCTATCAACAATGCTTCTAGACTTTTTTCTTTTATTTTTACATTCGTTGACTCATGTTCGCAGGTCACAGTGTAAGATAATGCGTACTTATGTGCATTTTTTAATGGTATTCTCTGCGTATGCACAAAAATTAACTAGGGCACTGCGTAAGAAGCAAAAAAATGATTTTTGTACCACAATATCCAAGAATTCCACTTTGTTTGGGATGATTTATATTCTAAATTTTTAGGAGAATTCTCTTGGGACACATTTGTGGATAGTAAAAGTTCCAAACTGATGGTCAATTTCTCAATGTGACAAAATGATGTGTAACAGATTGTCCCCTAAAGTTCAAAGTCAAAAGAGATACATGATGATTAAAGTGCTTTATCATGCCAACGTTTGGGTTAGAGACTGCAATCAAAGACCTGAAACAATCAATCAAATGTTACAATACAATATAAAATATCATCATTGAGGTAGGCATTCCCATACTCAGAGTTTAATTGTCTCAAAGAATAGTACATAAATACATCTGAAGATCCATTTCAAAAGACGAAATAGTATGGAAACAACCATCAATGGATCTATGTTTACAATCATGAATATTTAATAAATCCACGTAGCCTGGATGGATGAAACTAGATCTAGGGTCTTGATCTCCATCTCTCGATCTATGGTACAAATCTAGCCATACGAGTGAATGTCTCGAAGTCGAACATGGTAGAAACCACTTGATTACCAGTCAATGATGTTAACTGTTAACCAGTGTGAGAGAAACCACCAATAATGACAATGTATCTTATGGTACATCCAATACAATCTATGAAGTGTGAATCGATGTGCTGATGTTGAACACTCATATAATCATTCGATCAAAGGCCAATGATAAGAACTTATCGTCGAAGGCAAGAAACCAGCCATTAAGGCATGCAGGCTCCAAGGTACTGAAGGTTTATATATCAACTTCCTAGATAGTGAGATGAATTCAATAGGAAGCGATCTGTTGCAGGAGGACCGAAGCGATCTGTTGCAGGAGGACCTATGGCATGAAACTCATGTCAATTTTTGAAGAACAACAATTTAGAGTAATCCAAGACTTGCTTAGGGATGGTCGATGCAACTGAAGGCTAAGACTGGAAAATCACTTGGACTGAGGTTGAACCTATCTTGAACATATCAAAGACATGACATGCTGAATTGGAAACATTTGACTCAAAATAAAACCCAAATGAATTGAACACTATCAATGAGGTATGGTGAAATGAGAGGAAAATGGATTTCCCAACCTAGACACAAAAGTGATGGAGTGTCATGTTCAAGAGCAAAAGACTTCATTTTATATAAAAAACAAAGGTTTTGTCTCACTTTTCCCACACCATTATTTCAAAGTACCTCTTTATTTTTTACAAGCTTGAGGAGGATAACATATGCTTTTCCTAAGCGTTCATCCTTTGGACGAGTCCTTCGAAGTATTTTTAACAAACCCTAAGAAGGAGTGGTTCAATCTTGTCTTGCTTAATGAGCCCTGTACTATTTAAATTTTACTAGTCCAATAAAGGGGTAACTCGATGTTATTTTCATATTTAAAGAGTTTGAAAAGACACGAAAAGAAAACTTGTTCAACTGTTTTATCGTAAAATTTTAACGAGCCTGAAGAAAGTAAAGCTTGATGTTTTTCAGTTTTAGGGAGTCAGGAGCAAAAGATAAGTAAACTCCACATTGTTCTTTTTCATAAATTGAGTCCCTCAAGCTTGAAAAAGGGTAAAATGATGTAGGAGAGAACTCTATTTACCATGATTAGTCAACATATACCTTTTTCATAAATAATATGTTTTAGCATGTAAAAGGGGTAAAATTATATTGCAAAGACAGTTGTTAATTTACTTTTACGAGGTCGAACAATCAAGTACTCGATGGTCTTTTCATGTTTTAGGAGTTTGAAAAGGGTGTAAAGAGAACTCCAGGGTTTCTGTTAAGTTTTAATGAGTTTGAAAAAGTGATAAAATGTACTCAATACAAAAATGACTTGTTTTCGTTAATGACCTGTGACCTCCACACTTAAATTCAAAATACTTATCTCTACTCAAAAAATAAAGTGAAAAAGATTATAAAACTGTATCTTAATAGGGAATATGAAAAAATAATATTTAAAGGGGCCTACAAACTTATAAAAAACCCAAAAAGTAAAAAAGTTTTTACCATTTTTAATTTTATTAATCCAAAGATATGAAAAGAAAATTCAAATGAAATATTTTATTTACGTATCATTTAAAATTTATATTTACTAACATTCCATAATAAAGAAGTGGATGACAGGAAAATGTATGCATTCTACATGGTGGATATAATTTGTCCTAAAAAATAGATAATAGTGACTGATACATGGTGGATATAGTGCGACCTATAAAATAAATATAGTGAGATATATTTTTTTCATTTTGGTTGGTTTAAAATTTGTTTTTTTGTTTTTGTTTTTGTTTTTTTTTTTTTTTACTGGTTTTAAATGTGAAATGACTTGCACAGTCATTTATAATTTGAACGTCCTCATTTGAAAATAACCATACCCCCTGCCACATCTTTCTCAGTACAATATTAAGCATATATAATCATACAAATTATGTATCATGACTTCCACATGACTTTCACATGACTTCCACAATCATTTATAATTTGAACATCCCTTTTTACAAATAACTAGGTCCCCTAACACATCCTACTCAGTACAAGATTAAGGATATATAATCATACAAATCATATATTATACATAAATCATAATTAACCATATTTTACACATAACCATGATCATCCATGGATATATGTGTCTCAATCCAGGATCACCATCCATGTCATACATCTATGTCCAAACTAGGATACCAAAAGAGAAAACATCAATAATATGCACTTAACCAAAATTAGTCTTACCAAAATTAGTCTTTATCATAAGCACATAGGAATCATGTGACCTAAAACAAGTCTATAGCATACATGTATATACATAATTCTATCATGCATAATCTTTATATCATTGCATCAAAATCACCCTCTCCAAGTGTCATTAAAGCTATATCACCAAGAAGGGACACTATAGCTACAAATGTTTGGGACAAGATTGGAAGAATATGAAATGCTCTAGGGAATTTTGTCAAAATATTAAAGGCTACCAAGAAAGCAAGGTGCATCTCTTACACTCATATATATGTTTACATGAACATCTCAAAACCCATACCTAAATCCAACAAGATTTCCTACCAAGATAAACTGTGGAAATAAACCCTCGACTACAACCATATTCCTTTTCGATTCCATCACTTCCATGAATATGGGAACCTCTACAAAAATTTCCCATTATTGGTTCAAAAAACCCTGCCTGACCCATCCCGGACTAAAGATCAATATGGCTTCTACAAGATTGTGGGTCATTGTTGAGGACCTAAACCCCCTTCATCGACTCCACCCACAAGCAAAAACCCTACCACTGGTAAGAGTTTTGACCCCCTTGCCTCCCTCTCCTCCATGCCTCAACCCATCTACTCCTCTCGCCTAGAACAAAAAATGGCTGATGCTATTGGTCCGAATATTCTTCAAACACCCATCATACAACCCTTATTGACCCCTCTGATCTTGCTTCCCAATAGCCCCCAACCACAAATCTCAATCCCAACGTGAAAAATAAAGTGATAGGGGACATGAATCTAGATGCCTTTGACCACCAAAAACTTGAAAATTCCTATAATGGAAAAGAACCAAGCTCCATTCCATAACATCAAGTCAAGATTCTTAGCAAATATGTCCTCAAGTCTTGGAAATAAGCTAAAAAGACTTCATAGGGATAATCCAATTTCAGTTCGCTTGGAGTTCACATCCCACCCTAAAACAGACTGTTAAGCCACATAGAGAGAATGAGAAAAAATTAAGAAAGAGAAACCAACAAATATTGAAGGAACTAGGAGAAATATTAGTTAACTGAGGTAGAACCAAATAGATCTCAGAGGTCTATCCCTCTAAATCCATTCCTGCTCATTTAAAATTATCTCCTAAAACATCATAGGCTTTAACTATAAATAAAACAAATTCTTTTGAAAGCAAAATTGAGAAACAAGAATACAAAATTCATGTTGATCCAAGAAACAAAGATGTCTAGTAATTGCATCAACCAATGAGTAAAGTAGTGGGGGCATTTCTACTAGTCAGTTTCAATACACACCTTAGGACAATAAGGTCACTTAGGTATCATATAGAATTCCCAAGAGGTCATGATCCTAAGTATGTTTTATTCTTTCCAGATCTTGACTATCCAATTCCAAATGATATAGTCCTTCGAAACTTGTTTTCTCTCAATTGTTTATGGTCCCATGCTCTCTAGAGAAAAAAAATCAATTCCTTCAGTTCATCAAGAAAACCAAACTCTTAATCTCCTTGATGTCTTATATCTTGGGAGGTGACTTTAATATAATTAAATCTCTCAAGGAGAAAAAGGGAGGAATCCAAAAATGGAAGGAAAATCCATCCTTTTCTAGGAAACAATGGACTCTACCCACTTGCTATGTTTTGATAGAATCAATGGATTGCACACTTGGAATAATCGTAGAGGGTGAAATCAATAAAAAACCTCTTGTATTGACGGTACCTCATCTTTAATAATGTAATTTCCTGAGACATCTTCATGGCGACCTTTATTCTTCATCATCACGATCAAACCACTAGTCATTATAGATGGATATGGACAGTGAGGCACATTCAAGGAATGGATCTTTTCATATGGAAGGGTTCTAGATTCAACAACTAGAATTTCAGGAAAACATTAAGTAATGGTGGAAAGAAGAAAATAACATTGAAGGAACCACTATGTATCAATCGTTGCAAAAACTCAAATACTTGAAAAGCCAACTCAATTCCTTGAACAAAGAAAAATTTAGCAATATTCTCCTTGTCAAAAAGACCTTGAAGCTTGCAAGGAAGCTATCCAGAAAGAATTCATCCTCCAAGGAAGATTTGGTGAGATGACTACTGAAGAAGCATGAGTAATTTCATAGCCTAAGAAAAGACACTAGAAAGAAGAGATTCTCTGGCAAAAAAAATTTCTTATCTAATGGTTAAATAATGGGGAACATAAAAATGGTTTTAGCAGTTTCTAATGCAATATTGAACATTAAAAATCTTGTTCCGATTATTAAAATTTGGAAAAACATTTGGTTGAAATAGGGTTGGTTGGATAGTTTTATTTGTTTTAATCAAGGATTTGAAACCCTAACCAAATACCTCTCAAACCCCTTAAATATGGACACATTGCTCAAAAGTCTAATGTTCATTGCCATGAACAATCAATTAGCCTCATAACACTTGAGGGAGCTCCCTATGGTTGAAGGGCCAACTTGAGCCTAAAGTAGGTGGAGTTGATTTCTTGGCACAATTTCCAGCCAAAAATTATCTTCAAGAAATAGATACAACATAGAATTAGAAAATTAGAGGAGAGCTAAGAGAGATTATAAACAAAACAAATCACATACTATATTTTATTGATCACATAAAGTAGTTACATATATACGAATTAGATCACTGACTTCTAGATGATAAGATCCAAAGAAGGTAAATCTATGGCTCATTGACAACTCACACACATAGGGAAATAATAAATTCTAGTTTGACTCCTTGGGGTTCACAATTACAACTCATACACATGGGAAACAACCACATCTAGAATAACACCTGGAAATACTCATTGACAACTTGTAATACACATGACATGGAAGGATTACTTCCAACACATAGGGGATCTTGGAATTTGAATGTAAACATGATCACTATTAGGAAGAACTTCCCAACACATACTAATCTCAAGGCCTTAAGAGTGGTTGAAGGATAAATTCAGGGGCCTAAGGCTGTAAATAATGTTGTATGTGGTCAAGGATTGTGTATAAGGTCTCAAATCACCATAGACAACCTTAAGCACACACCTAGTTTATATAAGCATTCTACTAAGATACTTTTGATATGAAGTGCACACAGTGGATCAATTTTGGAACCTTGACATTATTTAATGAAAGAAAATATGATGTGCACACTATGGATCAACTTTGAAACCTTGAAATCATTCAATGAACAAAATTTGACCTTTCATAATGATTCTTAATCCTAAATGATGTATTTATTGTCTTTTATAATCTTATAAAATTTTATAAATTAAAATTATTAATTAATTTGTAAAATATTACATGCTTATATATCATGTTGTACTAAAACTAAAAGGATCATTTAATTATTTTAATTATTAAATAATTGTACATGATTTTTATAAAGAAAATTGTATATTATAAAAGTTTATTCAATTTCTTATATTATTTTTCTAACACTTAATTCTAAAAAAATTTAATTATCTTTTCAAATAAAAATTTCCATATTTATAATTTTTATTTACTAAAAAATATAAATATTATACGATAAGTGTATTTGAAATTATATAAATAAAAATATTAAAATGATGGCGGTTATGATGATAATTAAAGTCCACCAAAATCAATAGGGTCTATCCAACCTTAAGAAAGAAAGAAGGGAAATAAGCGTTACCAGATCACTATGGTAAATAGTTTTGTTGACTTGACAAATCAAGTAGGTTGGTAATTGTGATATCCCCCAGACTATGTATGTAAATATTTTAATTACTATAGTTTGGACAACTATTTATTTTCTTATTTTAAAAAATACTATTTTGGAAGTTAATATTTTTTGAATGAATATTATTTTACTTAATAATCAGTTAAGGAAACAATTACTTGTTCCTAGCTAAGTTCCTAAAACTAATTTCTTGAGGATTTAACCAAGAGATCAAGAGGATAGAGGTATTTGATATCAAGGAAAAAGAAGTGAAGAGTTACTAAGGAACATACTGTGGTGAAGAGTCAGGCAGTCCTATAAGGCCATGTCTGGTTTGGACTAGAGGGCACTGAGACTATAAGTCTCAAGAAAATAAAGAGTTCCTGTGAATAGGAAAGCTTGGGGGTAGACTACTAAAGTAGGTCTCAAGGTTGGGAGGCAAAGATACAGAGAAATTCAGGTCTGGTTGCAAGACTGAATCAGGAATAATTCAAGCGAGACAGTGGTACAAATAAGTAGTAATAGCAATGCTTATTAAGTAGATTTTGTCTTGATTATGATATAGACATATTGATAATTTTTAGTAATTCAAGAATGAGATAGCTTGATTAAATTACAGTTAACTGTCGATTCAAGAAAAGAACATAAAATGCTAGTATTAGTAAAGTTCACAAATTTCGGAGATTTAGAACAAGTAATGCTATAAGGTTCCACATAGTTATAATTTTGAATATAAACGATATAACTAGAAGACAAACTTCATTTTCATTATTGGAAAATTGTTCGACAGGAATTACAGTATGCAACAAAAAGTAGCAAATCTTCTGTTAACAAAGAGAGAAACAATAGGGAGAATTTATTTCTCTATAAATGAGGAACTACTATAATAGGTACTAATTATAAGTAGTTAATGGAACAACCAATTCAGAAAACTTAGAACAAGCAGGGAAATATTCGAACTGTAAATATGCCCAAAATCAAAAACTTCAGAAAATGAGTCCGAAAATGAGGTATGTAGCCTCACCACAAAATAATTAGGAATCCGCAAGAATCTCCAGTTGAAAAGAAAAAATATAGATGTCGATTATTCTCTCAAATAATGCAGACAATACCGGATATAGAATCTCTGTAAATCTCTTTAAAGCATTAATACATTCAAAATAGAAAAATTAGAGGCGATATTTTAAACTACAAACCCTTGCGGCTGGAGGCAAGATGGCATTCGTAGACCCTCTGAAATAATCAAATATTCTACCAATCAAAAAAAGAAATACGGGCTGATATCTAGCATAAAGACAAGAATAATTTCTAGAAATGAAATAAGTAACAAGAACGAAGATGTATTCCAAGAAATTCTTAAGGATGTAAAACAAGAGTACATATATTTCATTCAATAGACTCGGCACCAAATTGTAACTATTCTAGCCAGGGTTCGAATCTCTTCACCCTCGGCATAATTAAAAATATACAAATAACTAAGTCGGTCAAATTTGGGTAGATCTAGCAACATGTTCATGGTCGAAAGGCCTCAAAAACTCAAAACTAAATTTAAAAATTACAGAGGGTAATCAATGTCGTAGTCATGGCAAGGAGAAGTGCAAAAAATCTCCATGGAGCCACAATCTTAAACTTCTAATTCAATATAGAACTCTTGCATACTGTGGATATTAATAAACCAGTCCCCAAATCGAACTGAGGGCCTCGCAACAGGTTTGACCCATAGCTTGTCCACTGCATGGCCTCTGCAAAACCCTCCACCTCGACTTGGTGGAAAAAGCAAGGATTAATAGACTGTTCAGGAAATGTAACAATAGAAAACAAAAAACACAAGCAAGAATCTCCATTAGAATTACCTGGATGGTTCAAAGGTGTGAGTCATTTGTAGATAAGTTCACACCAAGAATGCCAACAAACTCCTTTTTTGAACCAGGAATTACAAATCACCCTAACAACAAATACAGGGAATAGAGAAATAACTCAGAGCTCGACAAAAACCCTAGCAGAGGTTCCTCACACTGTGAATACAAACCGACCTAGAAGATACTAGGAGCATGAACCAAAGAGGAAAAATGATGAGTGAACATACCCATTCAAGGGTTAGACAAACCAAGGAACATCTCCTCCATCCGATCTAGTGGAGAAAATGATGTCGTTGATCCAGAGTGAATTCCATGGTTACAATGTACGAGATCCTGTTGTAATAACTCCAACAAGGTGTTGCCATTATGATGTATGTGTTGGATTTCATGGAAACCCACTTGTAGCAGAACAACTCAATTGTATATGGTAACTAGATGAATCTACATAAGAGATATCGGATGTGACAGAATGTATGACAATAGTGTTTACTGATGTGGTGAAATGCAGGGTAGCTTCAAGGAATCAATTAAGAAGGCAACTCACTCAGATGAAGGATCACAGTATAGTAGGTAAAGAACAAAGAATTATAGATCAGTCTTCACAGAATGAAGAAAGAGAGGTATACGCAGGTTCACCACTGACCGAGCTGCGTGTACACATAGGTTCAATTTATACAAGAGGAATATACGTATACATGCACTTTCATAGAAGGAAAATGATGAAAAGAGATCTTGGGTATTTTCCAAAATCCCCTTTCTTGAAAAAATTTCGATCCTTGACCTATGGGTTATGGGCCCACTAAGGCTTATCGGAAGCATTTTAACCTTTTAATCCTTTCAGTTTATTAACGTGGATATCGATCATCCCTTAAACACCATCTCAAGCATGCAATATAAGTCTAAAACCTCACTACCACGTAGCAATATATGGCTTTTTAAAAATAATATGGGCGCCTCTATAGACATCGGCGCGCATGTCCTTAAACTCGTGGATTTTTTTTTTGAAACAAATAGCTATTAATAGCAATATCGTATTCCAGCAAAATACCCTTGTGCGACTGAATCCATACGGGTCAACAATTGGGTGATCACTGAACTAGCAAACCCTTGCCATCAACACTGGGTGAGACTGAATAAAATGCATCTTAAGCTCACATAAACTGTCAGCAAGAAAGTGGGGCAGGTAGCTTTAATTACAGAGATAAACGATTGATTGATTTCAGCTACAGCTGCTGCTAATTATTATCAATTCCAGGGAGCTGGGATTAATCAAAACATAGACGTATATAATTAACACGGAACATGAACACATAGGCATATGTAATTAACATTGAGCATGCTCTTATATATTTACAAAACAATTGCGTTCTAAGGCATTCCAGCCTTAGAACCAAATCGCTGTCGATTACATTCTATTCATCCACAACGCCTATCTATTATTCTATATTTCGCTCTCTATCTCTGTCACATATATATACATGAAGTGTTATATTGGAAGGATCGATCAGATCCTCTCCTTGTTTTTATGGCCATCTTGATTAGCGATCACCAGCCCTAAAGGCAGCATTTTAAAAAAGAAACAATAGTTACCCACGTGAATTTCTCCACCCTCTACTTTGGAAGGCATTGTTACTTAGAAACTACCCATAAAACACGGGTCTACAATCACCTCCATCAACATTCATCAAGTCTTATCGTAATCAAACAGAGGAACAACACATGGAAATTATGCAATGATCAACACAATCGGAGAGGGTGACGTTGATGATTTTTCTTAATCACGTACATTTGTGCTTTATGAGTGTTTTTTCTTTGAGGATAGCCATTATCACCTCCTTGTTTTTCTCCAACGAAAGCTCTTCAAAACGCATGCATGGTTGTTAACAATGGTAAGTCATATCCGCTTTAAATCTACTTTAAGTGTGTTTTTCTGCGTTAAAGTAGACTTTCCTCTGTTTTTTTCCCTTCGTTTAGCTTCGGTGGTCCACTTCTTCATCGCTCCACTTGGATTTTTCTTTAATTAAGAAAAGTGTGAGATGCACCTGCATCAGAAAATCGTGTATACCTTGGAAAAATAAATTCTTGGTTTGAATTATTTGGTCCATGATCCATGATATTCATCGAAGGTATCGGGTCTGAGGTATTGACCCTAGGTATTTGGTCCAAGGTATTGGTCCTAAGTGGTTTTGGTCCATGGTATTGAGAAAGGTCTGCAAACTATAAAAGGAGGAGAAGATCATTAGGCCAAAGTGTGGAAGTATCGAATATTTGATGAAGTGTGAGATCTAGTATACAGGTTATTGGGTTATGATGCATTGCTGGATCTGAACGAAGGATGAATCTTAGCTAATGATGAAGGATAAGATCTAATTATATATCAGGATCTTAAGGCTTGAATTGAATTATCTTTATGTGGTTTGATCATGTATCTCAATAACTAGCGCATGTTGTAGTCTGTAAATATGATGATTTGGGTATGACTGAAGTCTAGAATAATTGGAATATTTAAATCATCATTTACAGATATATCCACAGGTTCACTTTAGAAAAGGAGTGTACACACGCTGGTTCTGCATATCAAAGCAATGTATATATCATAAAGTTGATTTGCATATCTGTACGTTGGTACGCTTTGAGGAAAGTGCGTATGCATGCAGGATCAACACATGGAAGTAGTGTATACCTTATAAAATATGTTTTAGTTGCTTTTGTTTGTTGTTGTAGTGTTCTCGGTTCTGGATTGGGTTCTAGTTACTGTATTCTGTTGATAACTCCAAGGTTTTACTTTTTTATAAGTTTTAATGAGTTTGAAAAAGTGATAAAATGTACTCAATACCAAAATAATTTTTTTCGTTCATGATCTGTGACCTGCACACTTAAAGTCAAAATACTTAGCTCTACTAAAAAAATAAAGTAAAAAACATTATAAAATTTTATTTTAAAAGTGAATAGGAAAAAATAATATTTAAATGAGCCTGCAAGCTTATAAAAAAAACCCCAAAAGTAAAAATGTTTTTACCATTTTTATTTTTATTAATTTGAGGACATAAAAAGAAAACTCAAAAGAAATATTTTATGTACAATATCATTTAACATTTATGTTTACTTACTTTCCATAATAAAGAAGTGGATGAGAGGAAAAATGTATGCATTCTACACGGTGGATATAGTTTGTATTATAAAATAGATATAGTGAGTGATATATTTTTTTCTTTTTGTTTGCTTTAAGAGTTTGTTTGTTTTTTTATTATTTAAAGGTGAAATGGCTTCCACAATCATTTACAATTTCAACATCCTTGTTTCCAAATAACCATACCTGCTGCCACATCGTTCTCAGTACAATATTAAACATATATAATCATAAAAATCATGTATCATGATTCTCCACATGACTTTCACATGACTTCCACAATGATTTATAATTTGAGCATCCCTGTTTGCAAATAACCAGATCCCCTACTACATCTTTCTCAATATAGTATTAAGGATATATAATCATACAAATCATGTATCATTCATAAATCATAATTAACTATATGTTCCACATCACCACGATTATCCATGGATCTATGTGTCTCAATCTTGGATCACCATCCATGTCATACATCTATATCCAAATTAGGATACCAAAAGAGAAAACATCAATAATATGCACTTAACCAAAATCAGCCTTTACCAGAAGCACATAGAAATCATGTGACCTAAACCAGTTCTATAGAATACAAGCATATAAATAATTTTGACATGCATAATATTTGTATCACTGCATCAAAATCACCCTCTCGAAGTGTAATTAATGCTATCTCACCAAGAAGGGACATTATAACTACAAAATTTTGGGATAAGATTGGTAGAATTAGAAATGCTCTGGTGCACTTTGTCAAAATATTAAAGGCTACCAAGCAAGAAAGGTGCATCTTTTACACTCATATATGTGTTTACATGAACATCTCAAATCCCATACCTAAATCCAATAAGATTTTCTACCAAGATAAACTATGGAAATAAACCGTTGACTACAAACATGGTTTTTTTAGATTCCATCATTTCCATGAATATGGGAACCTCTACCAAAATTTCCCATTATTGGTTCAAAAGCACCTGGTTTTCCCATCCCAGACTGAAGATCAAGATGGATTCTTGAAGCTCATGGGTCATTGTTGAGGCCCTAAACCCCCTTCATCGACTCCACCCACAAGAAAAACCCCTACCACCAGTAATATTTTTGACCCCCTTGCCTCCCTCTCCTCCATGCCTTAGTCCATCTACTCCTCTCCCTTGGAAAACAAAATTCCTGATGCTATTGGTCCCAATATCCTTTAGGGACCCATCATCCAACCCGATTATCCCCTTTGATCTTGCTCCCCAATAGCCCCCAACTGCAAATCCAAATCCCAACGTGAAAAATAAAGAGATAGAGGACACAGATCTAGATGCCCTTGACCATCCCAAGCTTGAAAAGAACCAAGCTCCATTCCATAACATCAAGTCAATATTCTTAGCAAAGATGTCCTCAAGTCTTGGAAACAAGCTAAAAAGTCTTGATATGGAGAATGCAATTTCAATTTCTTGGAGTTCATGTCTTACCTAAAAGATATTTGTAAGCCACACAGAGACGATAAGAAAAAAAGAAGAAAGAAAAACCAACAAATATTGAGGGAACTAGGAGAAACATTACTTAGAGGAGGTAGAATCAAACGCATCTTAGAGGTCTATCCCTCCAATGCCATTCCTACTCATTTAAAATTATCTCCTAAAACATCATAGGCTTTAGTTATAAATAAAACAAATTCTTTTGAAATTAAAATTGAGAAACAAGAATCCAAAATTTAGGTTGATCCAAGAAACAAAGTTGTCTGGTGATTCCATCAACTAATGAGTAAAGAAGTGGGGGCATAGATACCAATCAGTTTCAATACACATCTCGAGACAATTAGGTGGCTTAGGTATCATATAGAATTCCCAAGATGTCATGATCCTAAGTATGTTTTATTCTTTCTAGATCTTGACTATCCAATTCCAAATTCTATAGTCCTTCGAAACTTGTTTTCTCTCAATTTTTTAAGGTCCCATGCTCTCTAGAGGAAAAAATCAATTCCTTCAGTCCATCAAGAAAATGAAACTCTTAATCTCCCTGATGCCTTCTTATCTACTTTTCTTTGAAACTTTGTGCTTCACCTTAAGGTACTGATTCTGAGCCCATACCCATCTAACGGTTCATTATTAAGGTCTTGTTCCAAGAACAAGAATTGTGCATGAATTCCACAATATTTTTGGTTTTGAAGAAATGACGTCCACAATCATTTATAACTTGAACATCCTTGTTTTCAAATAACCATGCCCCTTGTCACATCCTGCTCAGTATAAGACCAAGTATATATAATCATACAAATCACGTACCATGAATTCCACATGACTTCCACAATCATTTATAATTTGACCATCCTTGTTCACAAATAACAAAGTCCCCTACCACATCCTGCTTAATACGAGATCAAGCATATATAATCATAAAAATCATGTATCATGCATAAATCATAATTAACCATATGTTCCACATAACCATGATCATTGATGGAACTATGTGTCTCAATCTTGGATCACCATCCATGTCATACACCTATGTCCAAGCTAGGATACCAAAAGAGAAAACATTGATAATATTCACTTAAGCAAAATTAGTCTTTACCAAAATCAATGTTTATCATAAGCATATAGAAATCGTGTGACCTAAACCAGGTCTATAGCATACAAGCATATACATAATTCTGACATGCATAATATTTATATCACAGCATCAAAATCACCCTCTCCAATTTTCATCAAAGCTATATCACCAAGAAGGGACACTATAGCTACAAAATTTTGGGATAAGATTTGCATAATTGGAAATGTTGTGGGGCACTTTGTCAAAATATTGAAGGCTACCAAGCAAGCAAGGTGCATCTCTTACACTCATATATGTGTTTACATGAACATCTCAAAACCCATACCTAAACCCAACAAGATTTTCTACCAAGATAAATTGTGGAAATAAACCCTCGACTACGAGAATATTCCTTTTAGATTTCATTGTTGCCATGAATATGGGAACCTCTACAAATTTTTCCCATTATTGGTTCAAAAACCCTGGTTGAACCATCCTAGACTGAAGAGTAAGATGGCTTCTCCAAGCTCATGGGTCATTGTCAAGGCCTTAAACACCCTTCATTGACTCCATTGACAAGGAAAACCCCTACCACTTGTAAGAGTTTGGAACCCCTTGCCTCACTCTCCTCCATGCCCCAACCCATATACTCCTCTCCCATACAACAAAATATTCCTGATGCTATTGGTCCCAATATTCTTTAGAAACCCCTCATCCCACCCCAGTTACCCCCTCTGATCCTACTCCGTAATAGTCCCCAACCACAAATCCCAATCCAAACCTGCATAATGAAGAGATAAATGACATGTATATAGATGCCCTTGACCACCCCAAACTTGAATTTTTTTATAATGGAAAATACCCAAGCTCCATTCCATAACATCAAGTCAATATTCTTAGCAAAGCTTTCCTTAAGTCTTGGAAACACGCTAAAAGGTCTACATAATTAGAATCCAATTTAAACTCACTTGGAGTTGATGTCCCACCCTAAAAGAGATTGCTCAGCCACATAGAGAGGATAAGAAAAAAATAAGAAAGTTAAACCAACAAAAATATTGAAGGAACAAGGAGAAATATTAGTTAACTTAGGTAGAATCAAACTTATTTTAGAGGTCTATCCCTCCAAACCCATTCCTACTCATTGAAAATTGTCTCCCGAAACATCATAGGCTTTAACTGTACATATATAAAAAAGGCTTTCGAAAGTAAAATTGAGAAACAAGAATTGAAAAATCATGTTGATCCATGAAACAAAGATGTCTGGTAATACCGTCAACCAATGAGTAAAGAAGTGGGGGCATAACTACCAGTTGGTTTCAATACACACCCCGAGACAATTAGTTGGCTTAATATCATATATAATTCACAAGAGTTCATGATCCTAAGTATGTTTTCTTCTTTCGAGATCTTGACTATCCAATTCCAAATGCTATAGTCATTTGAAATATGTTTTCTCTCAATTGTTTATGGTCCCTTGATCTATAGAGAAAAAAATAAATTCCTTCAGTCCATCAAGAAAACCAACCTCTTAATCTCCCTGATGCCCTAGATCTTGGGAAATGGATTTAATATAATTAAATATCTTGAGAAAAAGGTGGGAATCCAAAATGGAAGAAAAATTCATCCTTTTCTAGGAAACAATGGACTCTACCCACTTGCTAGACCTTGATAGAATCAATGGCTTACACACTTGGAATAATTGTAGAGGGTGAACTCAATAAACAATCACATGTATGGATAAGTAGCTCCTCTCCAAGAACGTAAAGTTTTGAGACATCTTCATTGAGCCCTTCATTCTTCCTCGTCACAATCGGACCACTAGTCATTATAGTTGGATATGAACAATAAGGCCCATCCAAGGAATGGACCTTTTCATTTAGAAGGGTTCTAGATTCAACACCCACAATTTTAGGAAAACATTAAGTAATGGTAGAAGGAAGAAAATAACATTGAAGGGACCATTATGTATCAATTTTAGCAGAAACTCAAATACTTAAAAATCCAACTCAATTCCTGGAACAAAGAAAAATTTGGAAATATTCTCCTTGTCAAGAAAGACCTTGAAGCTTGCGTGGAAGCTATCCAAAAATAATCCATCCTCCATGGAAGGTTGGATGAGCTAATTGTTGAAGAAGCATGAGTTATCACATAGTTCAAGAAAAGGCACTAGCAAGAAGAGATTCTATGGCACCAAAAATTGCTTATCCAATGGTTAAATAACGGGGAACATAACAATGGTTTTAGCAGTATCTAATGCAAGATTGAACAAACCAGCATAAACATTGTTCAAATTATTAAAATTTGGAAAGATATTTGGTTGAAATAGGGTTGGTTGGATTGTTTTATTTTTTTTAAGCAAGGATTTGAAACCCTAAGCAACCACCTCTCAAAACCCTTAAATCTGGATCCTATTATTTTTTTATTACTTAAATAATTGTTAGTATAGTTTTTATAAATAAAAATTATATATTATAAAAAAATTATTCATTTTCTTATATTATTTTTCTAGCACTTATTCTAAGAACTTTATGAATAACTTTTCAAATAAAAATTATATATTTATAATTTTTATTTATTAAAAATATATAAATATTATAAGATAAGTGTATTTGAAATTATATAAATAAAAATATTAAAAAGTGATGATGGTGATGATGATAATTAAAGTCCACTAAAATCAATAGGGTTTATCCAAGCATAAGAAAGAAAAGAAGGGAAATAAGTGTTACTAGATCACTATAGTTTTGGTCACTTATCAAATTAAGAAGGTTGGAAATGTGGTAGAGGTTTTAGAAATAAAAATGGATGTGAGTAAGAGTAGCGCAATCCAAGAGAAATTGTTTTTCATCTTCAACCTTATTAGTATTGCAAGGGTGATAGAGTCTTTCATCCCAAGATGTTTTGGTAATTGACCAACGCTTGGTTTCATTCCAAAGCTCATAAAAATTAGTTCTTATCTCCACAATGTTCATTTTCTTGTTACCCGTGATTCAAAAAAATATATTGTTATATCTCTATAAAATTTAAAAAATACTTATTTTATTTAAAGAAAAAACAAAAATTCCAAATTTATACATAATTAATATACAATTAAATTTTATATTTAGTTATTTTATTATTTAAATTATATTATTTATTTTTCAGAATCTAAAGATATTAAAAATGAAATCCAGATAGCAAATTAAAACTATATAAAACTATATTTTAATTATATAAATAAATTACCAAAAAAATAATTAATTATTTTATTCATTAAAAAAAAAAATAAAAAAAATTATGTACTGTACTTTTTAACATTTATATTTCTTAATATTTCATCATAAAGAAATGGACAAGAGCATCATGTATGCATTCTATATGGTGAATATAGTTTTTAACATTTATATTTTTTAACTTTTCATTATACATATTTAATATTTATATATCTTAATATTTCATCATAAAGAAGTGGACAAGAGCACAATGTATGCATTCTACATGGTGAATATAGTTTTTAACATTTAAATTTTCTAACCTTTCATTATACATATTTAACATTTATATATCTTAATATTTCATCATAAAAAAGTGGACAAGAGCACAATGTATGCATTCTATATGGTAAATATAGTTTTTAACATTTATATTTTTTAATCTTTCATCATACAAAAGTAGACAAGAGCATAATGTATACATTTTGCATGGTGTATATATGATGCAGGAGCATCTAGCTGACGGGTCATCATGACAGAAGGTTGTTTGGTCTCTGAGAGGACTAAGAAAGAAATTGCAAAGTGAACACTGTAGTCATTTTTTTGTGTTATTTTAATTTATTAAAGAACAATATTTAGGAAGGTAGAGGATTAATTAGTGAAACTGTTGCAAGTAATTATTTTTATTTTCATGTCAACTTTTACAAGTTGTAATGTAGGACAATAAACCGTTTTTGAACTAAAAAATGTAACCAACAACAATTAGGAGAAAATAGTTTCCAGACAATAATTGAAAAGAGACAGAATGCAATTGTAAGAGGTTTGACTTTTTGAGAAGGAGAAATATAATAAAATATCACTGAGCACACAATCTATTTTCTAATATCCTGTAACTGTCTATTTATCATCCTATTAAATTGCCTGATACAGGGAAGGCACATTCTTTGTTTCTTATTCCACAAGCATATACACATATATGGTTCTATATGTGTTGATTAAAGTAGGTCAATAAATCAAAGAAAGCTTGCAAACATAACTACAGAGGACGCTACAGAAACAAGGTCATACAGTTCCAGAAATTATCAATCAAAAGAGCGCAGAGGATTCCTTGAGGTTTTATACATTTCGAGCATCAAAGAGAACGATAAGTCGCATGCATTTTGAACAATAAGGATAGACGAGTCACACAGGTATTTCTGAAGAATAAACCCTCTTCTTTTTATTTACCAAATAATCACAGAACCTCTGTTATGAATACATACAGTCACAAATCTTTGATTGAATATACAAACAATCCATGCAAATAACACTATACAAGTTTCAATGAGTTTATCATAGCAGATGGGTTTAGAAACCCTAGCCATATTCCAAATCTACAGCAACTACCCATAAAAGAAACAATGCAAGTCTAGCAGACCTCAACTACATACTGTCGATCGGTCACAAGTCATCATAACAAGATACTAAAACCCTAGCCTACGGTGAACATAAAACAAGTGACAAGAATAATAAGGAGCGACCCTATCTGGGTCTAGCTAGCACGCCGAGAAACCGAGACCAAAACCCTCCAAAACAAAACCACCTGCAATGACAAACACCAACATAAATTTGTGAGCATTCTATGGCAGAGAAAGAAGAGATTGAAAGAAAATATCGAGACAAGGGTTCGAACTTACCTTACAAAGATAGGGCACCTACATCGTAGTCACCGAGGGTCACTCTACTCATGAGGGAGCAAGTGCATTGGATAAAAGCGTGAAGAGGAGAAATGACTGATAGCAGGGGACGAAGTCTTACCTTGACATTGCAGTAGAAACTGAAGCCAAAGACCCTAAGACCGCAACTTATCCACGAAACAGAGAAATGTAACCAGGGAACCCAACAAACAGTTGCAACGAAGAAGTCAAGACAAGAGCAGTCGCATAGTCTAGCAAAATAAGCAGTATTAACCTTATACACAGAAAGGTTCCAAATCCTTACGAGCAAGCTATAATCCATAACTCAGCAGAGAGATGAAGCACCAGACAGAGAAACAAACAAAGAAAAAACCAGTTTCAATAAGAGTCCCTTACCAGACGAAGAAGTCGAATAAGTTTCCAGGTCAAGAGTTGAGCTAGAATACCAGAGGCAACATAACATTTTATAGAGAAAACTGCACAGAAGAACCATACTGCAAAACCCTCAACCTCAACAACTCAACGAGCAAAATGACCGGGAGATAGGGTTTGAGGACCTCTTACCAAAGCGGGAGTGAAGTTTTCGAGGAGTGGACACTTGTCCAATAACTAGTAGCGTGGGTACAAATCATCAATGTTGGAACCCAAATCAATATTAAATCATTGTAATCAACCACCAAATGAACAAATATCACATTTAATCAAACTGCTTATCATTTAAAGCCATTCATAATCCTTTTATTAATGTTGGTAAGTGTGACAAGGGGGTTGGACCCATCAAGTGGTATCAGAGCAGGAAATTGAAAGTGTCAGGATATGGAAGTTGGAAGATGAGGATGTGGGAGAGGTGTGTGCAGAGCAGCAGATGAAGGACTGAGGGAATAAATAAGGATCCTTACTGATGTTTGGAGGTAGTGGAAGCAGGAAGGAGAAGGGATCCAAAAATAGGAGATGATAGTGAGGAAGAAGCCATAGTTACAACAGACGAATCGGATGAGGAAGGACCAGAGATGAGGTTGTTGAGGTCGGTTTTGTTGGCCATCAGCAAGCCCAAACCAAAGATTCCTAATTACGATGGCAGCCTGTCCACAGAAGTTCTGTTGGACTGGGTAAGTGAGTTGGACAATTATTTTGAAATTGAAGTGGTCAACGAGGACAGGAGAGTCAAGTTTGATGTAACAAAATTGAAGGGACACACAGCCCTATGGTGGGATAGTGTCTAAGCAGAGAGAATAAGGATGAACATGTTACCGATAAAGAAGTGGTTGAGGATGGTGGCCAAACTAAAAGGCAAATTTCTGCCTAGGGATTACCAGGTTCCATTGTATCGACAAGTGAAGAATTTAAGACAAAAGGGGATGACAACAAGGGAGTATACAGAAGAATTCTACCGAGTGAACTTGAGAGTTGGTTACACTGATGACACTCCAAAGAAGACAGCAAGATATGTAAATTGTTTGAGATTGGAAACACTGGATGAAATCAGTGTTCTTTCCCCGACAAATATAGAAGAAGCCTATCATAGTTCTGTGAAGGCCGAGGAAAAGATTACTAGAAAATAGAATGCTAGGAGAGGACGGGGAACCAAAAGAGGATGAGGACAGTCCTATGGCAGAGGATGAACTACCAGTGATAGCGAAGAGGGCAGCAGCTCCAAGGATTCAAGAACAGTAGAAAAAGGAGAGAACACTAGAGGTGGCAGGCCATATCAGCAAGGAAGAGGGAATCGCTGAGGTAGAGGAGCCAATAACCAGTGCTATAGGTGCCACAAGTGGGGGCACAGATCTTTTGAATGCCCTGAAGTAGAACAAGCTGGCCAGAGAGGAATGTTTGTTGCACAGCCTAAGGATGCTGAGGCACTGCCCCAAGAAGCAGAAAATGTACCAGAAATGGGGGAGGCATTAGTTCTAAACAAATTGTTGCTAAAACCAGCCAAAGAAGCAACTGAACAGACCCAATGGAAAGCACTACTCCGGATAGTTTGCAAATCACACGGAAAATGCTGCAAGTTGATCATCGATAGTGGGAGTACATATAATTTGGTTGCCACCGAGATGGTGGAGAAGTTGAGTTTGAAGCAGCTTAACAACCCCACCCCTTACAAGGTGTCATGGCTATAGAAAGGCTACGAGCTATTTGTTGATGAACATTGTGAAGTTGAATTTCACATTGGCAGGTACAAAGACAGTTATCTGTGATATTATGCCAATGGACGTGTGTCACATACTGCTAGGAAGACCATGGTAGTATGATCAGAATGTAGTACATGATGGGAAAACGAACTACTACAAGTTTGTTAAAGATGGAATCAAGCATACGCTTGTACCCATCAAGGAAGAGGAGACAACAGAAGCAAGCGGAACGAAAGCATTGCTAATAGGTGGAAAACAGTTTGTGAAACAAATTGAGGAAAGTGAAGTGAACTATGATATTGTGAGGAGGGAAAAGACAGTGTTGTTGCACACAGAAATATCTGATCTGCCTGCAAAAATTCAAGAAATGCTGCAGAAATTCAATGACAATGTAGTTGATGATTTGCTGGACAAGTTGCCTCCCAAAAGAGGCATCAGTCATCATATCTAATTTATACCCTGAGCAAGCCGACCAAATAAGGTAGCATATCAGATGAGCCCCAAAGATAATGAGGAGATTAGGAAACAGGTGCAGGAGTTGCTATATAAAGGGCTGATAAGGGAAAGATTGAGCCCTTGCGCAGTACCAACAGTTCTTGCTCCCAAGAAAGGAGGAGAATGGCGGATGTGCACGGATTCACGGGCCATCAACAAAATCACCATTAGGTACAGGTTTCCCCTACCATGGATGGACGATATGATGGACTGTCTAAGTGGGGCAGCATACTTCATGGAGATTGATCTAAATAGTGGCTATCATCAGCTCTGGATTAGGGAAGTAGATGAGTGGAAGACAGCCTTCAAGACTAATGAATGGTCGTATGAGTGGCTGGTCATGCCATTCGGTTTGAGTAATGCCCCTAGTACTTTTATGAGATTGATGAACGAAATGCTGAAAGAGTTTATTGGCAAGTTTGTGATAGTGTACCTTGATGACATATTAATTTTTAGCAGGACTAAGGAGGAGCACCTTCAACATGTTCGAAGAGTGATGGAGAAATTACAGCAGAATAAACTGCTAATAAATTTGAAAAAATGTACTTTCGTACAAAGATAACTGGCTTATCTGGGCTTTGTAATTGCAAAAAATGAGTTGAAGATGGACCGAGGAAAGATTGCACCAATCATTAACTAGCCATCTTCGAAAAGCTTGTTTGAGGTACGTAGTTTTCATGGGCTGGCGAGTTTTTATCGCAAATTTATAAGAAATTTTAGTGAAATCTACGTGCCTATGTTGGACACTATTAAAAAGGCAAGTCACCCTTTTTGTTGGACCAAGGTAGCAGAGGAAAGCTTTCAGCTCCTAAAGGGGAAAATTACAGAAAGGCTAATTTTAAGGTGACCAGATTTTAATAAGTTTTTCCAGGTTCGCTGCGATGCAAGTGGTACAACTATTGGCGTTGTACTCAGCCAAGAAGAGAATCTGTTTCATTCTTCAGTGAGAAGTTGAACAAAAGCAGGCAAAAGTATTCATCCTATGACAAGGAATTTTATGTTGTCGTCCAAGCACTAAAGCATTGGCGACACTACCTGTTAAGGAGTGCATTTGTGTTATTTTCTTATAATTCAGCGTTGCAAGATGTGATGCAACAACATAAATTGAACCACAAGCATGCCAAATGGGTTGAGTATTTGCAGAGTTCACCTTTATGTTGAAACACATCAGCGGGCATACCAACAAGGTGGCAGATGCATTGAGTAGAAGAGTCTTGCGCTTAGAGGAAAGTACGATACAAGTGCTGGGTTTTGAGCATTTGAAAGACTTGTATCAGGACGACAGAGATTTCATGGAGGCTTATGAAGCCTGTAAAAATCCCTAGCTGAGGAACAATAGTCCATGGTTGGACTACAACTTGCAGGAGGAACTATTGTTTAGAGGGGGACAATTATGTATTCCTCATTGTTCGATGAGAGAAAATAATATATGGGAGAAGCATAGCGCAGGTCTAGCTGGACATTTCGGCATAGACAAAACTTTGGATCAAATTGGACACTTCTATTACTGACCAAGAATGCGAAGGGATGTGTAGCGATATGTGAGTAGATGTAAAGTCTGCTAATTGGTGAAAGGACATAATCAAAACATTGGACTTTACACACCTCTGCCTGTTCCAAGTAGACCATGGGACTCAATAAGCATTGACTTTGTCTTAGGACTACCTAAAATACAGTGAGGTTATGACTCGGTGATGGTGGTGGTAGAAAGATTCTCGAAAATGGTGCATTTCATCCGTTGTCGAAAAACTAGTGATGCCACTCACGTAGCTCACCTGTTTTTCACGGAGGTTGTTAGATTACACGTCCTACCTAGATCTATTATTTTTGACAGGGACATAAAATTCACGAGACACTTTTGCCGCACCCAATGGAAGAAGTTGGACACACAATTGAAATTTAGCTCTGCATATCATCTGTAGACTGACAGGCAAACAGAAGTGGTGACCAAGAGTTTGGGGAACTTGTTATGGAGCTTGACTGGGAAAACTTCACGGTTATGGGATCATGCGCTCGCTCTGGCAGAATTCGCTTATAATGATTCACTGAACCACAACACTAGACACAGTCCATTTCAGGCCCTGTACGTATCCTCGTGGAGTACATGAGTTGCAGGATCTGGGAAAGTTGGAGAAGAGAAGTGTTGATGGGGAAGATTTTTCCAAAGCGATGAATGAACTACATGAACAAGGGAAATCAAAGTTATAGGACAACATTCAGAAATATAAACAACAGGCAGATCTAAAACGACGAGAAGTACAATTCAATGTAGGTGATGAAGTCCTTGCGCACTTACGCAAAGAACGGTTTCCTAAAGGCACATATAACAAGCTGAAATTTAAGAAGATTGGTCCCTATAAGATTTTGCGTAAATTCTCAACCAATTCTTATGAAATAAAGCTGCCACCATCTATAGGCATATCGCCTATTTTCAACGTGGCAAACATTTTCCCATATATTGCCAACCTGGAAGATGACAGTGTGGTACGGCCGAAATGGGACACCCAAGTTGGAGGCAGTTCTTGGATGAGGCACATGCCTTCGGCTCAACCCCATGAGGTCGAGAAGATTCTCGACACACAGGTGGCCAAGAGGACTCGCAGGAAGGAGTATCTATGATACCTTGTTAAGTGGAAGAACCATCCAATCGAGGACAGTTTGTGGCTCGATGCGGCGTAGATATAGAAGGCGGGTTATTCTGTGGAGGAGCTCATGGAATGAAGCCATGAATTTTTCTTACCCTGGGAGCCTGATTCAGGAGAATCTAGCTGACGGGTCATCATGATAGAAGGCTATTTGGTCTCTAGGAGGATTGAGAAGGAAATTGCAAAGTGAACACTATAGTTGTTTTTTTTGTGTTATTTTAATTTAGTAAAGAACAGTATTTAGGAAGGTAGAGGATTAATTAGTGAAACTGTTGCAAATAATTATTTTTATTTTCATGTCAACTTTTACAAGTTGTAACGTAGGACAATAAATAGTTTTTGAACTAAAAAATGTAACCAACATAATGTAACCAACAGCAGTTAGGAGAAAATAGTTTCGAGACAATTATTGAAAAGAGACAGAATGCAATTGTAAGAGGTTTGAATTTTTGAGTAGGAGAAATATAATAAAATATCTTTGAGCACACAATCTATTTTCTAATATCCTGTAACTGTCTATTTATCATCCTGTTAAATTGCCTAATTCATGGAATTCACATTCTCTGGTTTCTTATTCCACAAGCATATACACATATATGGTTCTATTTGTGTTGATTAAAACAGGTTAATAAATCAAAGCAAGTTAGCAAACATAATTACGGAGGACACTATAGAAACAAGGTCATACAATTCCAGAAATTATCAATCAAAAGAGCACAGAGGATTCCTGGAGTTTTTATACATTTCGAGCATCAAAGACAGAGATAATTCCCATGCATTTCGAACAATAAGGAAAGATGATTCACACCTTCCGCTCTTAAGAAGTCAGGATCGACGGCCCGAGCTGCTGCTGCACGCGCGCTACCTCCTCTCTGACCTAGCCTGCAGCCTGCGCCTGCCTCTCCAGGCTCCGCCTGGCAGGGGTGCTGCAGCCCCGATCCCTGTCCACCTTGCTTTAGCCTGCCTCCCCTTGGATTCGCCTGCTCGACCTGGGCGCCTCCTGCTGCCTCCGCCTCCTCTGAGGGGTTATGTCCGTTTAAAGGTTGGCCCCTCCTCCTTTCCCCCGGCAGGCCTGCAATGGCAGGCTCTGCCTCCCCGCCTCCGATCTCTGAGTCTCCCGAGGAAGTCTTTGCTTCGCTCTTGTCGGATCCCTCTGAAGCCAGACCCCGTCCCGCCCATTCGAAGTTTATTAAGAAATTAGATGAGATCCCTGAGGTTATCCTTCCTCCTTCCCTCCCGAGAAAATCGGCAATAGCATTATCTGAAAGAGGACTTGTTGGTCAGTTTACAGGCCTTTGGCCTTCTCCTCGCACTGTGCAAAAATGGGTGGAGCGAAACTGGAGCCCAATGATTCAAGGAAAGATCGCCATCAGATTCTGCGGGAGAGGATTTTTCACCTTCCTGTTCGAGTCAAAAGAAGACAAGAGCCTCATCTTCCGCAATGGCCCTTACTTCATGGACACAAGAGGGCTTTATCTGAACAGATGGACCCCAGACTTCGACCCAGAAATGGACATCCCAAATGTTGTTCCTGTGTGGGTGCGACTGCCTCATCTCCCCCTACACTGCTGGGGGGATGAATCTGTCAAAGCAATCGGCAATGCAGTCGGAAAATACATAGATAGATCAGAACCAAGGGAGAATATGCATGCATACGCAAGGATTTCTGTTGAAGTCGGCCTGGGGAAAGGACTGCCCGAAGCAATCAAGCTAAAGGTGGATCAATGGATGCACATTCAGCAGCTAGATTACGAACAACTACCTTTTAAATGCAAGGTATGTCACGAGTACGGCCATTTCGCCAATAGATGTAGTAAGCTAAAAGTAATTGATGTAGAGCATAATGAGGAAAATGCAGGGGGTTCTTGGGAACAAGTTAAAAGGAAAAAGCACAATCCGGGAACTAGTTTCTCAGCTCCGCTGACATCAAGCCTTCCCCCTCCTCCCCCCCCTCCTCCCCCCCCCCCTCTCTCAGGCTCCCCTCCTCCCTTATCCCTTGAATCTCTATCAGTAGAAGTCCCATCCTCTCCCCCTCAATCCCCCCGCCCTGCTTCCCCGCGCTCTTTCCCTCCTCTCTCTCCTACCCCCACCATTGAAAGAATTCTAACCAGAAACAAGGCAAGGGAAGTGAACCAACCCTCAGATCCCCAGAGAAAATCTAGCAGAAAATCAAACAAAGAACTGAGAGATGAAGCAGCTGCTAAGGAGATGGCAACCAGCTCTCAGCAACCCATGGACTCATTTCTAGGCAAGTTAAAAGGGAATGGCGAAAAGGCCAAGGAGAAAGCAGGACTCCACCCAAAAATGGGTAAATAATGAATTTGGTCTCTTGGAATTGTAGGGGAATGGGCTCTTCCCTAAAGGTGAAAGCAATCAAGGATCTACTGATTCAGGAACAGCCAGACATTCTCCTAATCCAGGAGACCAAATCCACCGAGCAGGACTTCACCTCACAAACTCAAAGATTCAAAAATTATTCAGGCACCTCAAAAGGCTCAGATGGGGCCTCAGGGGGAATAGGCACATTATGGAACAAAAACAAGTGGGAAATCAGCAACTCTCAGCTTTGCAACTGGTGGATAAGAACAGATTTAAGGAATAAGAGCACTCAAGAGGTCTATTTCATATATAACATATATTCACCCAATCACTACAGAGACAAAATCAGTTGTTGGAACACCTTAGAAGCAGACCTCTCCTCCATTCAGAGCAGCCTAATAATTCTTGGGGGCGACATGAATCTAATAAGGCAGGTGGAGGAAAAATTTGGCGGTAACTTCCACCCAGATCCATCTAGAGACAAGCTAGAAACAATAATCCAGCTCTTCAACTTGATCGACACCCCTTTGTCGAATGGAAAACATACCTGGACCAATAAGAGAGCAGGCTCTCACAACATCAAAGAAAGGTTAGACAGATTTCTAATTCAGGAAGGGTTGGCCAGCAACTTCCAGGTAATTAAAAGCCACACAATTCACGGAACAGCCTCAGATCATAAAGCAGTGGTCCTCTCTCTGATTAAAGGAACAAATCTAGGCCCCCTTCCTTTTAAATACAATAAGCACTGGGATAGCTATGAAGAATTCAGCACTCTTGTGCAAAATCAGTGGGCAAAAGAAATATCAGGTTCAACTACGTGTGGGAAACAAAACTAAAACATCTAAGGTCAGTCATCAAACAGTGGGCGAGAGAGCTGGCAAGATCAGAAAGGAAGAAGAGAAACGACCTTCTATCGAAAATGGAGAAATGGCACAAGGAGAAAGAACAAACTCAGCCCACAATGGAAGATATAGAAAAGGAAAAGAGCACGTTCATGGAGCTCTACAGGCAAAATCGTGTGGAGGAAGAGGATCAAAGAATGAAATCCCGCTGTCTTTGGTTGAAAGCAGGGGACAAGAACACCTCTTTCTTCCACAATAACGTCAAGACCAGAAGAGCCAGAAATCAAATTGACAAAATAGAAGTGGAAGGGAGAGAACTCCACGAACAAGAAGAGATAAAAAAGGCAGCCTTCGACCACTTTCAGGCTCTCCTTACAGCAGATCACCAACATCATGACAGCGCATCATTCCTCAGCTTAATTGAAAGCAAAATTAAGGAGGATCATAACAGAGAGCTGGAACAAGAGCCCACCGAAGACGAAATAAGAGAAGCTACCTTCAGCATGCAACAAGACAAGGCCCCGGGGCCGGATGGATTTTCAGTAGCATTCTACAGGCAGCATTGGGAAACCATAAGAAAGGACTTTGTGAGAATGGTGAAAAACGCATTCAGAAAGCATAAGATGGGGGACTATACGAAATCCTCTCACATCGCATTAATTCCCAAGGAAGGAAACCCCAAATCATTTGATAGATTCTGCCCCATATCACTGTGCAAGGTCTCGTACAAGATCATAACAAAAATCATCGCCAACAGGCTCAAGAATCTCCTCCCTATCATAATATCCGAGAACCAGGGTGGCTTTGTCCCTAAGAGACAGATTATAGACAATGTTATTCTTATTCAGGAAGCCATTCACAACAGTCTCATCAAAGGAGAACGAGGAATGATCATTAAATTGGATATGGCTAACGCTTTTGACAGAGTGGACCACTCCTTCTTAAGAGCAGCATTGAGAAAATTCGGGTTCTCCTCCAAAGTAGTCGACATCATAAGTGGGTGTATCTCTAACCCATGGAAAGCCCCACTGATCAATGGCCGTCCAAGAAATTCCTTCAAAAGCACCAGGGGTCTTAGGCAAGGGTGCCCTCTTTCCCCTTTCCTTTACATAATTATGGCGGAAACTCTAAGTGTACACCTAGAAAATCTCCGCCTCAAGAGAGAGATAATGGGGATAAGCATTGAAAGAGGAATAAAGGAGATAAACCACTCCTTATTCGCGGACGATACCCTTCTAATTGGGGGAGCTTCCAGCTTGATGGCGAGGAGATTCAAAAGAGTCCTGGACGCTTTCCTTCAGGTTTCAGGTGGAAAATTAAACAACAGGAAATACAAAATCTACACTTGGAATGTGCCACACCCGATACAACAAAGCATATCCCAAATCTTTGACATCCCGCTCCAAAGAAATTGGAGTTCTTTCTCCTACTTGGGCTTACCCCTGGCAAAGGACCACATTAAAGCAGAGGTATGGACAAAACACATTGAGAAGATGAGAAGCCTCCTCCAAAGTTGGGGAGTTTCCTGGCTAAACCTAGCAGGCAGAACTATCCTTATAAAGGCTGTCCTATCAGGACTGCCAATCTACCAATATGCGGTTATGATGGCCCCAGCAAGTATCCACAAGCACATGGAACTCATAATGAGAAGCTTCCTCTGGCAGGGAGGAAAGCAGGACACTAAAAAGTTCAGCTTAGTTAACTGGGGACAGGTCTCCCTCCCCTATGAAAAAGGAGTCCTCTCAATAAAAATTCCTAGCTTCTCTAATCAGGCTCTGGGGCTAAAATTGATTTGGAAGATCATCTCAAGCAAGGGATCATGCTGGGTGGAGACCATAAAAAGAAAATACCTCAGTGGCCCAAACTCTAACATCCTCAACGATCCAATAATAGACAGACCCTGCACTCCAGTATGGCGTTTAATCAAAAGAGTTCTGCCTCATTTTAGAGAGAATGTCTCCAAGCACCCGGGCAATGGAAAGGACACCAAAATTTGGGCTGACAGGATTATGAACACTAATCCAAGGAACCTCCAACATGAGCTAAGGCCTTTACAGGATTGGATGGAAGATAGAAGGATAATCACACTGTATGACATCTCTTTATGGAACCACAATAGATGGAGTGATTGGAAAGAGTTGCAGTTACCCCAGGAGCTTAAAGAACTATGGCTCCATCTGAAGTCCTCCCTCTCAGGAACAACACCAGTCAACAAAGAGAAAGAAGACACATACATCTGGGATCCATGTGGAGGGTCTTTCTCAGTTAGAGAAGGGTACAAATCTCTTCAGAACAGAATCCCAATCGCCAATTGGAATCTCCATACAGCCACCTGGAAGTCTGAATGCATTCCAAAAGTGAAACACTTCAACTGGACCCTTCTCAAAGGGAAAATCCTAACTGCAGAAAATCTGAGGAAGAGAGGAATTCAAGGCCCCTCGATTTGTTGCTTCTGCAAAGCAGAGGAGGAGACTATACAACACTCCTTTCTCCTCTGCCCTTGGGCTCAGAATTGTTGGAATCAGCTTACTAGTCCCCTGGAAGCCCGAGGAAGATACGAACAGGTGTACACCCTCCAGAAGAATTGGAAAAAAGACTATCCACATCAAATAAAAGGCAAAAACAATTTAATCAGGGTCTGGAAGTGCATCCCCGCCACCCTCTGTTGGAACCTCTGGCTCGCCAGGAACAGCTACATATTCAACAACATTCAACCAAGAACGGGCACCATCATAGCAAAAACAATGGCCAGCATATCTGAAGCAGTCAGCGCGAATTTCATTACTACTCCTGATCAGACGAACTGGGCTCAAGAGGAAAAGGATTGGTACAATAAGTTTAAGATCTGTCACTCCCAAAATCTTCTATCAAAGAGCAAAGCTCACAAGAAACAACCCTCCTGGAAGCTGAGGGGAACCAAAGAAGAAATCCTCCAATGGATCAGTGCCCAAAACCGCCCCACTCTCTTCTTTGATGGTGCATCAAAGAATAATCCTGGAGCAGCAGGAGCAGGAGGCATTATAAAAGATCAACAAGGAGTCTCTATCTGTAGATATGAATGGGGTCTTGGGGAAACTTCAAACAATGCAGCAGAAGCCTATAGTCTGCTCCTTGGTACCATAATCCTCTCAGAAAAGGGCCTGAAGAATGCCATCATCATAGGGGACTCGGCCATTATAATATCTTCTTTGAACACAGGGAAAAAATTCATTAAGGAAGGCCTTAATAATACCAGAACTAGGATAATGGACAATTTAAGAGACTTGGGAGAAACATCCTTCATGCATGTTCTCAGAGAGCACAATGTCGAGGCGAATTCCCTCGCAAATAAAGCAGTTAAGCAGAAGCAAGGCCAGGTCTGTATGGATGACAGTTCATATGTTAGAGCAATCCCTTAAGTCCCCTCTCTGCCACCAGAGCCATCAGGTTAGCACTCGTAAAATATTTCAAAAAATCTTCTGCAGTTCCGCTCCCTCAAACCCCGATCCCTCTCCTCTTCCCATGCAGCCGCCTTCCATCATTTCCCTCGTCCTCAGCGCCATTCTCCCTTACCCTTCCCGTGAGTTTTATCCTGATCATTCAGGTATCAGTCACTTCATTACTCAGGGAGATCTCACCCCAAATCCGCATTATGACCCCTCCTCGGTATCTGATGAAAAAATCTCGCTCAGGCAAGGCCTCTCCCTCTTCCTTTATATCCCCCCTCCCTCCTCAGGCGTCCTCAGTTTCG
Source organism: Pinus taeda (assembly GCA_000404065.3). Classification (NCBI taxonomy): domain Eukaryota; kingdom Viridiplantae; phylum Streptophyta; class Pinopsida; order Pinales; family Pinaceae; genus Pinus; species Pinus taeda. The sequence goes on along the minus strand of APFE031298689.1, from coordinate 5,996 downwards.
TTCTAAGTCTTCTGCTTCAAGCTCGCATCGTGATCTTACCAGTGAGTGGCATATACTCTATCAGGAGCGTTGAAGTGAGCAAGGCGCTCCCCCCAGGCCTTAACTCCAAGCGCAGTGGCATATATTCTTCCAGGAGTGCTAGGGTGTGTAAGGCGCTCCCCCCAGGCCTTACCTCCAAGCGCAGGTATCAACAGCCTTTCAGCTCTGCCTATGATACTTCTGCCCAAGGACACGCTCACAGTTATCTCAAGAGGGATCTCTCTCTGAACTTCGACATCAGCAACAGAGACTCAGACCCGAGCTCCACGCTTCTAGTAACTTCTCATCTCAGTTTTAAGTTCTTATTGATCACTGACTTCGTGTCTTTGGAAAGCTGCAGAGGTTTGATCCCCGTCTCGTGGCTCCCACTTCTTTGCAATCTGCGCTTCCTTCCCCTGCTCCACTCCCACTGTTCTCCCCTTCTCTCAAATCCTTTTCTCCCCACTGTTATTCTTTCTTTTCGCCTCTCAGATCTTAACATCCATCACAACATTATGGAGGATCAGCCAAATAACCAGGGCGAGCCACAGCGAATCATCAAGCCATTGGATCAACTCTTTAGCAAAGACTGCACAATGTGCAAGGCCCACACAGTCATGATCAACAGGTTCGTCAAGCACTTCAATGAGCTGAAGAGCGACTATGAAGCTGACAGCAGGTCCAAGCGCAAGAAACTGGAAAAACAGAAGGAAGAAATTGAGAGCTTGAAAGGAAGGTGCAGTCACCTTGAGGAGGCAATAGAACAAATCAAAACTCTCACTCAGAGCTACCAAGCTTTAGCTTCCACCAAAGCAAGTGCCAAGAAAGACCCCATGCCAGATGACTCGGTCACCCAGAAACTCTACTAAATCCCATGCGCTGTAAATTTAGCTACATAGGAGGCGCTTTTGTCAGGCAATATAGCTGTTCCCTCTTTAATTTCAATTCCCATAGTGGCAGAAATGAGGAAAGTGGGTCTACGCACCCGATTTTGGTCCTCTTCGCCAAAACTCATGATAGTTATGTAATAGAACTTTGTTCTCGTTTTTTATAATACAAAAGTACCCGACTTCGTTAAACAAAAAAAAAAAGAAAGACGAGTCACACATGTATTTCTGAAGAATAAACCCTCTTCGTTTTATTTACAAAATAATCACAGAACCTCAGTCACAAATCTCTGATTCAATATACAAACAATCCATGCGAATGACATTGTACAAGTTTCAACGAGTTTATCATAGCAGACGGGTTTAGAAACCATAGCTGTATTCCAAACCTACAACAACTACCTGAAAAAGAAACAGTGCAAGTCTAACGGACCTCGACTACACACTGTCGATTGGTCACAAGTCATCATAACAAGCTACTATAACCCTAGTCTATGGCAAACATAAAACAAGTGAAAGAATAATAAGGAGCGACCCTACCCGGGTCTAGCCAGCACATTGAGAAACCGAGACCAAAACCCTCTAGAACAAAAAAACTTGCAATCACAAACACCAATAGAAATTTGTGAGCATTATGTGGTAGAGAAAGAAGAGACTGAAGGAAAATACCGAGACAAGGGTTTGAACTTATCTTACAAAGACAAGGCACCTACATCGCAGTCACTAAGGGTCACTCTGCTCACGAAGGAGAAAGTGTGTTAGATAAAAGCGTGAAGAGGAGAAAGGACTGGGGACGAAGTCTTACCTTGACATTGCAGTAGAAACTGAAGCTGAAGACCTTGAGACCGCAACCTGTCCACGAAACAGAGAAATGTAACCAGGGAACCCAACGAACAATTGCACAGAAGAAGTCAAGACAAGAGCAGTCACATAGTCTAGAAAAATAACTAGTATTAACCTTATACACAGAAAGGTTCCAAATCCTTACAAGCAAGCTACTATCCATAAATCAGCAGAGAGATTAAGTGCTAGACAGAGAAACAAACAAAGGAAAAACAAGCGTCAATAAGAGTCCCTTACTAGATGGAGAAGCCGAATAAGTTTCCAGGTTAAGAGCCGAGCCAGAATATGAGAGGCAGCATAACATTTTACAGAGAAAACTGCACAGAAGAACCATACTGCGAAATCCTCAACCTCAACAGCTCAACGAGCAAATGACCGGGAGATAGGGTTTGAGGACCTCTTACCAAAGCGGGAGTGAAGTTTCTGAGGAGTGGACACTTGTCCAATAACTAGTAGTGCGGGTACAAATCATAAGTGCGAGAACCCAAATCAATATTAAATCATTGTAATCAACTGCCGAATGAACAAATATCACATTTAATCAAACTGCTCATCATTTAAATCCATTCATAATCCTTTTATTAATGTTGGTATGTGTGACAAGGGGGCTGGACCCATCAATATAGTTTGTCTTATGCATTTAGGTAGTGGATATAATTGCTAGAGTGTGATATTGTTTTTGTTTTGTTATTTTTGTAAATTTATTTTACATTCTTATAGAATTTTATGAACACAAATACCAATTAATTTATATAATGTTGCATATAAAATTATCACAAATTCCAATTAATTTATATAATATTACATCTACCATTATCACAATACCAATTAATTTATATAATTTTGCATATACAATTATCATGAACGAATTAGTACATCATATAAAAATATTGAAAATGATTGTGACATAATCATATACCAATTAATTTATATAATTTTGCATGTACAATTATCATGAACGAATTAGTACATCATATAAAAATATTGAAAATAATTGTAACATAATCAATTTCTATTTTATTTAGGTTTAATCAGTAAGGGACAGTAAAAGAAAATCCAAAAAGACATTAAAACTGCTATTGGATATTGTTTGGTTGCATGGTAAATATAGCGGTGTGTCTTACATGTGCAATAATTATTGCATGTACAATTCATCGATGCTTTTATTTGAAAACGGCAAATAATGAATGCTGGCCTTCTCATGTTGGAAACTTACAGTTTTGATTTGAATCAAATCAGTTACAAGCCAGACCAATCTTCTTACAAGCTTTTTGTATCTATGAGAACGTGGGGAGGAAGGCAAATTGTTACTGCCATGTTCTCTGCCCACAAGTATTAAGTACAATTTTGATTTCAATCAAATCAGTCACAAGCCGGACAAGCTTTTTGTATCTATGAGAACCTGTGGAGGAAGGCAAATTGTTACTGCCATGTTCTCTACCCACAAGTATTATGTACAATTTTGATTTCAATCAAATCAGTTACAAGCCAGAGAAGCTTTTTGTATCTATGAGAATCTGTGGAGGAAGGCAAATTGTTACTGCCATGTTCTCTACCCACAAGTACTGAATTTGACAAGCTTATAATTTCAAATGCGTAGGGACTCCTTCCCAGTAAAACTTTGAGAACAATCTGAAAACATTCATTCAACTTTGTGAATCATTAAACTGTGATTGGCAATCACATTTCTGCTATCACGTGCATTTTTTGTGTGGTCTCAAAATTCAACCACGGGTGCCCTGTAACAAATTAGGCCATCCCATCCATTAATATAATATAAAAGAGAAGAGAGGTTAATTCATCATCTGTGCTAAAATGAGATAACGATTATGGTAGTGTTACTTACTCAAGACTTGTGTAGCATTCAAGCGGTGTTGTGGATCTTTAACGAGCATGCGTGAGATGAGGTCTTTGGCCAGCACGGAGATTTTTTCCCATACACCATTTGTGAGATAAACATCTTCTTTCAAAATCTTACATTTGAGTTCCAAGAAGTTGTCACCATGGAATGGGAATGTACCACTCAGCATGGCATACAGCAACACTCCAGCGCTCCAAATATCCACGCTCTCTGTATATCCTTGTCCATTCATAATTTCGGGAGCCACGTAGGCTGGGGTTCCCATTTTATCATACAGAAGTTTACCTCCTGCAATTTCGCAATATTTTTCAACCAATTTATCCACCTATGATAATTATTTAAGAGAAAGAAATCGCAATATTTTTCAACCAATTTATCCACCTATGATAATTATTTAAGAGAAAGAATAAATCTGAATGATCAAATTTACAGTACTATTCTTTTCAAAATTACAAAATATATTTGTAAAATAACTACCGAAAATCTAAACTCGATTGCATTAAGTCTGAAATTAAAAATATGATCATACCTTTTGGAAAGAGCGTAGCAAGACCGAAGTCACCCAACTTGACGACTGGATGCGTGAGGCTTCCTGTCAAGAATATGTTTTCGGGTTTGATATCTCTATGAACAACACCCTTTGCATGGCAATACAAAATGCTCTCCATCATCTGCTTGAATATCATGGCAGCTTCCAATTCATCATCAGGCTTGTAACGGCCGCCTCTCTGCATAACCGTTTGGAACAGATCTCCTAGGCTGCACAGCTCCAGAACTAGATGTATATTCTGCGAATCCTCATAAACCGCATGAAGTTTCACAGTGCCCTCGTAATCGGAGACCCTACACATGACGTTTATCTCATTGAGGATCATATTGAGCCGTGTGTTATTTTTGTTGAGGGATTTGCAACAGAAAGCGATGCGTGTGGCCCTGTGGAAACATATATTAATTTTATGATGGGGAACCACGCTCAAGTCCACATTGCTGAATTCATAGTGGTCGTGAATTGAGCAATTATTAATTATGGGCATCAGTACTGATCTCCCTCCCCTATGATAATAACTCCGCTGTTGGAATTTTAATGGTTAATTCCATAACACAAAACATCCCAGAACAACTCTCTGATATGATGTGATTTTCTGCTAAATTCCTTAACAAACAGACAACACAAAACTGTTCTGTTTCAGCACAAAAAACTGATAATTTCGTTTTCTGGACTTGGTGTTGCAGCAACAGGAATCGGTGTTGCAGCAACAGGAAATAACACTCTGTTTCTGTTAACACAGAAAAAATAGAAAACTGCTCTCTGGAATCGGTGTTGCAGCAACACAGTTTGGTGTTGCAGCAACGCTGATCGTGGTGTTGCAGCAACGGGAAAAACACTGTTTTTTTAATAAAACAGAAAAACAGAAAATTGTTTTTGACGCTAAGGCACTTTAAGAAAAGTGACGCTTTGTGTAACAGCAACTAAATTAAAGGGCGTCAAATGACTAATAGACTTATAGAGTGAAATCAAAGTGTTTTTGACACTTGGTGTAACAGCAACTGAAAATCAGGAAAACAGTAAACTGATAAACTGTAAACTTGTATTTATAAACAGTGAACAAAACTGATGCAGTAAACTTAGCTGTTACAAGAGAGGAACGCTTCAGTTCCAGAAATCGATTTTCTATCTCAGAAAATCGCAGGTTCAGCACTTGCTGTGCATTTACAGAAGAGACACACTCATTCTTCTAAACTTCACTCAAAAACAGAACCGCTGTTCTAAAACTCAGACAGAAAACAGAACTGCTGTTCAGAAATCTTTTGCACTGCCTGATTCATGTACAGAACTGCTGTGCGTTTACATTTATAGGAAAAATAAAGATCTGAGTTAAACAATAAATTAAACAAAATATCTGCTGATCTCTATCTGCGTATTTATTGCAGAAGGCGGTGATGCAAGGCGGTGATGCCTTTTCAGCAAAAATAAAACGGCTATCTGCAGGGGATTTAATTCTACAAAATATCAGTGGACTTTTGCGGCACCGAACAATCTGAAATGGCTGCTGAAGATCAGATTTCGGTTCTGTATTAATTGTTTGCAGTTGGAATTAAATTCCAACACTCCCCCTTAATTTCAACTGCTGCATACCTAGGCATTTTTTGAAATGATCAAAACCTTTCTTTGGCAATGGTTTTTTCAAGATGTCAGCCAGCTGATCCTCTGTTCTGCAGTGCTGCAAAACAATCTCACCATTGTTAACCAATTCATGTATGAAGTGAAACTTGGTATCTATGTGCTTTGTTCTTTTATGAAAAACAGAGTTTTTAGACAAAGCTATTGCTGAGCTATTGTCACAGTAAATGGTTGTGCCATTTTCCTGTTTATGACACAAGTCTCT
>APFE031298688.1:0-35088 GCA_000404065.3 Pinus taeda | reverse complement strand
ATCCAATACCATGGACCGAAAACCATCGCGTCCAAAAAACATGTGCGAAAATCATGCACAAAACCATAGGTGGGTCCGCCATAAAGTGGGGTTACGGGTACCCCTCAAACCCCCTGTTAACTATGTGGAAATAATATAACACAACCCAACAGGTATTGGCCTAAGTCACCTTCAGTTTTTCTTCTGGAGAAGGAGGTGCCATTGATGGGCATAGTGACAATTGGCAGGCCCGCATGTTCAGTGGAAGATTTTAGCTTATACATCAGCAAGTGTCATTGCTAGTTTCTGCAATTTCTAGATTTGTCTGGCGAGAAAACTTGGTCGGGGTTCAACAAGTACTTGGCTTAGTCAGCAAAAATTCACCATGACAACAGTTGGCAAGGAAGGAGATTTTGGTTATCTTTCTGCTCATTTCGCTGAATGGAAGAGGATATTTTTGTTCTCTCATTTGCTATACAATTCAGTTTAGAGTTTTCAATAAGATTTTGGGGTCCAAAAACCTCTCATTTGGGAGGTGTGATCAAGAGCTCAAGTCCAAGTGTCGAAAATGCTCAAATTTGAAATTGCTTAGATTGGGTTGGAACCTAAAGAAATGGATAGGTCTCATCTTCCTGATTTCGGTGTCATGAACGGTTCGAAAAATGGACTTTGTATGCAGAAGTTATTCCAATTTTAAAATCGCCCAATATCCTCCATTTTTTGAATTTTTTTTTTAAGTTAAAAACAAAATATTCCATGGAATATTTTTTTGGAGAGGCCCAATCGGGCGCTAACACGTGTCACCTGGAAATCAACGTGGTTTTCGGTAAAATTATCTGGAGCTCACAGGATGCAACCCCCAGTCGGGTGGCCACTAGCCCACAAACCCGACCGGCCCATCTACGAAGTAGTTCATAACAACCTTAAGGCAGATTTTCTATTTAAATTTGTTCAATGTTTGGTTTGGACGGAAAAAGGGGCCAACACCTAAGGTCCAGCCCCTTACCCATATGACCAGGGCACAGAAACCAGGAGCTTAAAGCCTAACGGTTGGTTAACCAAAGCGCCTGATCCCAGTCACATGCGTGTTTCCCGCTGAAAGTTATGGGCTAACTAACAGTTAGTTGGCAGGCCTCCAAAATTGGTGGATTGTGCCAAAAATAGTGGGCTTAACTGCAGTTAACTAAACTTAGGTGGAGTAATTTCAGGGCAAACTGGCAGTGGTAATGAATTGGCCATAACTTTGGCTACGAGAGGCCTTTTGAGGCGAATTTGTTTTTGATTTTGGGTATCTTCAACATTATGAATCCATTGGCATAGGTTTCAAAGCCAACAGAGGTCGTTTGCAAGTTTTTTTGCTTCGAGGAAGTTTCAGGAGCCACTAGAGCTTGTTCTGTGTTGGAGCTGCATTAGGATGTGTGCAGCCATTGAATGTGAAATGAAGGTCATTCCTGACTATATTCAATGTTATGAGTCCACTTCTACAGCTCTTTTTTCCTGTTGAGGCATTCTTCACCTCGAATTTCTTCAAGGAAGCTTTCAGTGTCACTAGGGCCATTTCAATGCTTGAGCTATTTGGGGGTTGTATTCATCTATTTTCAGTGATTCAAAAGCCTACTTCTACTTTTTATGACCTTTTGGGTCCATTGGAAGAGGTTTCAAAACTATTTGAGGTCATCTTCACCTCGAATTTCTTCATAGAAGTTTAAAGGGCCACTAGGGCCATTTGGAGAAAGTATTGTTTAAGGTACAATTTCACTGTTTAGTGCTTGGGGAAGAGCATTCTTAGCTGTTTCCTATCTTCTAATTCTATTTTCACAGTCAGATTTTCCTTTAGAGGCACTTATTTACTTGTATTAGCCCTTGCAGCTTTCTTAATACAAGAGGACAAGCCCATTTTGGGAGGCTTGGTCCAACAAATGTAGCCCAGGAGGGGTGAACTGCTTCGTCATATTTGTGTCATTATTTGCTAGAGCTATCATGCTAAACAAATCTAATATAATGTGTTAAACAATAAAATTAAATAACTTTCCTTCAAACATAAACACCTAAACATCTATTCAAACTTATTTGTTTTATTCCACAAAACATCACGCTTCAAGCATGAGTATTTTAATGACATCTGAGTGTTTACTTCTATTATTTCTTTAGGCATAGCCTATAAAGGGCCATGTAGCCTCTGGATCTCATCCTATCTTTAGAGGTGACATATCTAATAAATGCCCCTACAGTCTATCTCTGTATTAGAAATAAGAAGTTCTCACATTTTCAAAGTTAACCTTGGAGTTGTTTGCACATTTAAAATTATTGGAAATGGATACCTTGCACCCTTTATTCAAGTACATTCCATTTTCAAATCAACAAGAACCCACAATTCTTGACCAAGATTAATGAAAGGAAGGAACATATTGATGCCATTATATTTGAAGATAATCAACTCCATCATACAGATCAATTTTCATTTAACCGTGAAGGAGATGTTCGTATATTTCTTCATTATCAGGAAAGGGTAGTCATCATTGATTTTCAAGATCCTTTTACAAGCCTATAGGAATCATCAATCAAGGTAGATCTTGTTTTGTTTGCAAATGTAGAGATTGGACTCAGTTTGTGGTTTGAGTTGCTTCTTCCATTTCATGTTCTAGTTTTTATCTTGTTGAAGCACAATCAAGCAGTGAAATTATGTTAGCAACTACTTGATTGTCTTTACTGGAAATTTGAGATGACTTGATTCAACACTTGTTCAAAAAAAAGTAGGATAAGTAGGAAATGGTGTGGAATAAGATTTCTTGGCAAGCATCTCTTTCAGCATGTGTGTTTTCATATGTAGTTTGAACATTCTTTTCAGTTTCAGTTTGTAGCACAGCTTTTTAGTTTCTAGTGTACAGTTTAGGATTTGGTTATGTTTCATAGAAGAAACATGTTACAGGCTACAGTTAGCAAATTGAATTCGGGATCAGCCCAATGGTCAAGCACATGGTCTAAAGTGTTCTTGGCATCTCACAAGAAGGATGTCATCCCCAATGGCACCTATGTTAGGGTCCTATGTTATAGTAGTCAAACTCAAGCTTAGCATTTTAAATTTACTTTGGAAAATGTGTGAAAGTTTTACTATGATCTCTTAGAGATCAATCCTTAGTCCTTAATGAATGTCATATCATTTCATCAGTATCATTATATTAGAGGCGTATGAGTAATAATGGGAAATGTTAAATATATGTTGAAGAGGTCTCTCCCACTACATAGGAAGCTAACAAACATATGTAGGCAGAACCTTACCATCAAGAAGGAGTTGAGAGATACCATGCAGTAGTTGAAGGAGATAAAGGAAAAGAACAAAGGTAAGCTGGGTTTGTTGGCTAAAGCAGCCAAAGTTTGAATGTTGGAACAGGTAAATCAAAGAAATTTTGGCCTTTTTTGTTTTCTTTTTATCCAAGGATGATGGTTGAAATAGGTTGTATAAGGAGGTCCAGTACTGTTTGAAAGCTTTCTTGAGAGTAAAATTAGACTCAATAAACCATGAAAATTTGTTTGAAAGCAGCGCAATCAGTAGTTTTTTTATTTTGGTCAAGCATTAACATTAGGGTTTTGATATAAAGATGGAATTTTTGTCATTTTTTGTGAATAGGGGCTTGAATGGGGTTTGAAACATTATCAACATCATTTCAATATCATTTGCAAAATGTGTGTAACTCAGAGACCTCATATTTTATCAAAACCACAAAGAATAGGTCGTGTTGTGCTTTCTACCTGGTGTTGTGTTTTCATTGTAGGTGAAATTTAGAGAGTTGGGAGATTGATGTGATGAAAGAAAGTTTCTAAGGAGGAATTTGATGATGTACAAGCCATTTCACACATGAAAAATTCATCAAGAAACTCAAGGAGTGACTAGAGCTACATCAACCATGGTTCGTTGTGCTTTTGTGTTGTGTTTCTACCAAGGCATCAAATTTTGATGAGGAATCATGGTTTTTGGCACTCTTGATTATGTAGGAGGATTTTTGTGAATATTTGGATCAGATCCAAATTATTTTTCTCAGTTGAAAGATCAGTGTTTGGTCAAGTCATGAAGATGGAGGTGCATTGTGCAACTGCACTACACTTCTGCTCCAAGAAGAAGGTTTGGGTTTGAAGGTTTGTGTTTGGCCTAGAATTTTTCTCATGGATTTGAAACATTGTATGGACTATTCCATGTCATCCCACCACCCTTAGCATGTCAAATTATGGTGGTAGATAGTATAAGCTCCGAGCGTAGCGTTAATTAAAACCTTTCACACAGTCGTCCTTTTGACCGAGATTTTCATGTCAAAACTTCACGTAATTTATTTTTGTGCTCGTGGTAAATATTATGAGGCATCTAAGGACTAAATTTGGACTTGGTATTTAATGTAAATATTCTTGAAAAATCTTTGGTCAAACAGTTCCTAAATTTCTGAAAAATAGTTCTATTTTCACTGCATTGGATAGAAACATAAAGCCTATTAGGGAATTTGGTTCCTAGAGGTGAGAACTGATTTATTTTAGTCTATTTATGTTGTAATTGTAATGAAAGAAAAAGGGTTGGATAGTTTTTATAAGTGGGGACATTGTGTACTACTATGTTCTAAACAAATATTTTAGTGAATGAAAAGACAAAGGTCTAATTTTGCAGGGATTCTTGTGTCATTTGTTTTGGAGATCTGCTTCTCTCCTTTGGAAGTCACCTCCTATTATCAATCATTATTTGAATGTATGTCTTATTGTTCAGTTGAACCAAATTTTTTTCTCATAATTCACTATAAAAGGTGTTATGTTTCTGTTTGCTAAACAATTCATGTTTTCTACATGAATAGCATTTAGAATTCATCCTATTGTTTGATGCTATACATGTTTTTTTTCCACCTATATTCCACTCACCATCCTACAATCAAATTGAACTAAAACTCCAAAAGGACTTCCTACCTATCCCCTGTAGAATATTCCTCTTTCTCTTTATCCTTCACTCGAGAAAAATCAATTTTATATGATCGTATTTCCCTATAGATCTGTCTTCTTTCCTGTCAGCAAACCTTTAAAATCTATATCCCTCTGAGGACCATACCTAACCTAAGATCCAAGTAACTGAAACATTTTAATAAAAAAGAGCCCTCTTTGAAGCTAGAAGGGCTAGATTCTAGCGTCTATGTGGTTTTTTATTTCCTCTGAGTTTCTCTCTTCAGCCTAGGGAAATTATTGAGTGTTAATATTTTTGGCATCGTTTCTGGGGAGCAAAAGGTTCCATATTCTTCAAGAGATATCATCAAGGTTTCAAATCTTATTATTGATGATGAACAGAAGTTAGACACATGAAGTTTGTACCATTCACCTGGATACTCCAATCAAGTTTCAACCTGATCCAAAGACTCCACTAGCAGTAGGATCCAAAAATTAGAAATTTTCTGACAACTCTATTGGTCGAAAATGAATTTAGTTGTGAGGTATGCACCCATGAATCATGCTCACATTCATGGTTTTCCAAATCAAATTCCTTTCATATATTGGCATTCATTTTTATCGAGATTCAAAGATCAGGAAAGAGATGATGCCTCTCTTGATTTAATTAAATTTCATATGCATGTACGTAAGCTAAAGTTTCAATTTCATGAATATTCCCTAATGAACATGTTTATGGATACCTTGGAGGAAAAGGAAAGATCATGGTATGAACAATTTCCAATTGCTAGTTTATATTGTTTAAAATATTTTCATACAATATTCTCTGAAAATTTTAAAGAATCTTATCCATATTTATTGCGGGTTCAAAATTTTGGTGGACATTTTAAGAGTTTCATTGAAAATTTTAAAAACTTGTATGAAGATAATGAGTTCATGGATGAGGAAATTTTAGATGCCCTTCATGACAATCCTTTTTAGCATCAAGAAGAAATGTTAGAGGCTAGTTGTCAAGATATTCAAGAAAGTTTCCACCAGACAAAGGTTTCTTTTTTCGTTGAAAATAAAGAAGATTGTAATCTTGATGTTGAATCTCGTGTCTTTTCTCTTGTGTTTGATGGACATATTCAATAGCCTTGTCAATTGATAAGTAGCTAAGAAGAAGATCAAGATATTTATTTGAGTTGTTCTTCATCTCATTCATTTTTTGAATCTTTATTTCAAGACCAATTCGGTGAAAATCAGAGTTTTGAATTTGCATGCATAATAGCTTTAGATAGTGAAATTATTCCAGATGATAATAACCACAAGTTACAAGAAAATACTGAAGAAAAATAGCTTGTTATAAATCCCTCAGATGGTATAGAAATTTTTCGTGATATTTCATCTTTTGAATTGTTAAATTCAAAAATTTTAAAGGAGCAAGACAATATTCTTGTTGATATACATGAAGGTTTATTTGTGGACATTTTTGTTATTCAAGATGTGGTTGTCTCAAATGAATATTTGCAAGAACACACAACTCTTATCCTTGAGATTAATGATAGTAACTAACATCTTGATTCCATTCTATTTGAGGATAATCAACTCCATCATACATAGCAATATGCATTTAACCATGAAGAAGATGTTGGTATATTTCTTCATTATCAGGAAAAGGTAGTCATCCCTAATTTTCAAGATCCTTTGACAAGCATGTTGGAAGAATCAGCCAGGGTAGATCTTGCTTTTCACCAGTGCAGAGATTGGATTCAGTTTGGGTTTGTTGCACTTCATTTTGTCATCATAACAAATAATCATCAAAATTGGATCTCTTGCCATCCATTCAAGTGTCAGGAAGCACTCCCTTGAGAGTCAAAAACTCATATACCTTGAATAAATTGGAATTTCTAGATCTCAAGGTTCAAAACCCTGCTTTTGAGCATTTGCACATTTTCTCTAAACAAAAACTGCACATGTGAAGTTTCTTCCATTGTAGACTACGCAGATCTGCGCTATGTTTCTAAACAAAAATTTTGCAGGTAAATCAATAAAAATTAAAATAAAAAGTGAGATCTAGAAGCATTGTTGGGTAAATCATTCCCAACAGAAAGCCTCGAACTCATGTTTATTTGAGCCTAACCTCATTTTTTATGGAAATAATTCCCATTCTTCAAGGAGCACCCATCTCTCTTTTAGTGGATCTCATCCTTGGACTAAGGATCTCAAATTAATTCCTTTTGGCCTATTAATCAAGCCATAGGTGGGGGAATTGAGGGAAGCTATTGAGATTAAGTTTATGCTGGAGTAATCAGGTTGGAGAGCTTATCATTCTTGGAGAGGATCGAGATCAATGGGAGGAGATTCACAACATCAAGGCACAGGTTTTGTAGCTCCTTTATGTTTCTGAAATTAATACAAACAAGCATTTCTTCTTACTTCATTGTTTAATGGATTAATTGATAAATTTCATGGATGGTTTATGCTATTTATATTTGTCCATTAAAATGATGTTTTTTACTAGTCTCCTTGATCACTAGTTTGAATTATTAAATCATTTATGATGCATATGTCTTTGATCCTTTGTTGTTTCCATGTGTGTGGGTCTAGATTCAAGCATGGAGGAGATGCACTAAAGCACAAAGGGGGGTCTTCATCAAGCATGTCGTAATAAGGTATGAATTTCCTTTTCCCACCTTGTTAGCTTATGATTCAGGAAAAGATAGATTTAGGTAAAGAATTAGCTTGATTTTCTGTTTGTTTCTCGTTTCCTTTTAGGATATAGGGAGATTGCTCTTGTCTGCAAGAGGGATTTGTCCAGTGTAAAAAATTGGCAAACATACTAGGAAAATTCGTGTTCCCTTCCGTCTCCTTGTTTTTTATTCTCGAACCTTTTTTGATAGCTTTATCTGAGTCTTGACAAGTTAATGTTCTTTCAGATTTTGTGATTTGTTTGGATACATTTTTAGTTTTTCTTTAAGTTTCTTGACTTGTGCGGTTTATGTTTAGGAACAGAGCACAGATCTGCATAGATTACCTATAGCAACAGTGTGCTTGTGCACTGTACTATACTGTCTACCTGCACATACTCTGAGATTTTTTAGAAAAAATAGCTTTTCCTCTCATTAAAGCCTGATTTTTGTTTTTTAAGGTTTCATTACATTTTTCTATGAGTCCAATCAGTCTCTGTGTGTTTGATTGGATGTTGTGAAGGAGTTTTCTTGAGCTTTTCCATTTTCAAGGATTGAAAGGTAGGGTTTCTCAATAATTAGTGTTTTGATGAGATGTGCTTCTTGTGCTGCATTGAAAATAGGAGTCATTTTTATTCCAGTACTTAAGTTTAATCAGAATTACACTTTAAGCATTGATTTCATAACATTCATTCAAGCATTTTCATTTTAAGGATTTCTTTGGGTGTTTTAAATTTGAATTCCTGGTCATTTCTCAAAGATTTGTCGTAGTTTCTTAACACTTTTTGCATTTTTTTCTTTCATTTTTGCAAAACAAAATTCCCCTCAATCGTTGAGGGCGGGGGGGTGGTTGAATTGTGTTTGAGTGTAATCGCCTTTGAGTGTTATTATTTTTTATCTTTGGAATTTTCATTTGATTTCCTTTACTTACACTTGATTGGTTCTTTAGTTGGATTAGTGAAGGGAAATATTCTTGTTATTTTTTTACTGCTTTGGAATCATCTTGTGTTTGCTTTAAAGAATTATCTTACATAGATTATATTTGCATGGTTAGAATTCTCATTTCAAAAATGAGAATTATGCATAGATTACATTTGCATAGTGTTCACAAGAATTGTGCATAGATTAAATTTGCATAGTGTTCACAGAAATTGTGCATAGATTACATTGCAGGGTTTGCAACTTAGAGTTTTGAATTGAATTGAAAATTAGAAGTGGTACATTTCCGAGTTAATATTTTAAAGAAGAACCTCTTTACTTGCTCTAGCTAGAATTCATCGAAATGAAAAGATTACAAATTTCATATTTGATGCATTAGAGTTTTGATTCAAGTAATAATACCAGCAATTTCACGTCCATTTATTTGAGTAAATAACATCTTAATAACACAAAGTTAATAAAATTCATCTAGAATTTTTATTGTTTTTAAGGCTCTTTCATCCTACAGTAGATTAGGTTGTAGGGCTTTGGAATAGGGAAGGAAGTAAACTTTCTAAAGCTACAAACAAACAAAAGAATCTTGAGTTAGGGAGATAAAATCCAAGTATTTCAGTTTTTCTCTGGGAAGATCTTCTTATACATGAGTTAAACACGAGATCATGTCGAATCTGGTGAAGTGATTGTACCCACTTCATTGGCTATGATAGATTCATTTGCACATATTACAATGGTACTGAAAGGTACTTGGGGTCACTTGAAAGTAAACCTCCAGTTGATCATGTGGAGGATCTTTCAAGGGGATTGAGCTTTGTTACTCTGCCCTTGCGTGTACTTCTGCTTTACGACTGTCCCCCAGGTGAAATTGTTGTAGTTGGTAAACTTAGTGACCATAATCCTAGGTCTCTAACTAAGGTGATGGAAAAGGGAAGGTCATGTTGTACCTAGAACAAACGTTGACTAGACTCACTTGGATTTTTGGAGGGTAATCTTTTCTCGAGATGGCATAAGAAAAGTTACTTGCACCAGATTGTTTCACAAAGCATGTTGTCAAGGTAACTGGTTCCAAACACTCATATCTATAAAAATTTCACTTTGATCTCTATGATGTTGGATTTCATCACAAACTAGTAAATATTTATCTCTAAAGGTGAGTTTGTATGGTTTGAATCCCTAGATTTTTTAGCATGTGTTACTTTGTTTGTTTTTACTTTTTACAAGACGTTAGGTGTGGATTGTGAATATTATTTAATTTTAATAACAAAAAATTATTTGGATTGAATCTAATGGAATCAATGTCAGAAGTTACCTATAAATACCTCCCTTTTAATGGGAATCCTAATCCTTTCCCTGATTTTGCAAATGTTGGTCCTCCTTATATGGTTACATTGTCACTTCCCAGATTCATGATAGGTTTACCTATATAGTTTTTCTCAACTTCTTTAATTCCAAATACTCCAATTGTACCAGCTCAACCGAGTTTTTCACCTCAACCAAGTTTTCCATCTCAACATCATTGACCTACTGTTGACCCTTTACCTTCTTCACCCAACATGTCCTCCTCCCTTTCTTCTTCTTCACTTGGTGAAAGCCTTGATTCTAGTAACCAAGTGACTAAGAATAAGAAGAAAGGGAAGAAAAATAAGAAGAAGAAGAAGCAAGATAAGAAATAAGTCGACCAACCAACCATGGTTGTAAGTATTGGTAATGTTGAGGGAACCTCTACAGTGCATCGTAAGCCAGAATACCCTTGCAATATTTGTAAGGGTGACCACTTCCTTATCAATTTTCATCATATTCCTAAGATTTTAGAAGCATGGTCAAATAATTTTCAACAACTTACTATTGATCCATCAACCCGTGATTCTCAGATTCAGGGGAAGAAGATTAAGGTCAAGTTTCCTTGTAGGTTATGCAAAGGGACTCATCATAGTCACCTTTACCCTCACATGGATGAAGCCTCAAAATTGTTGGAAAAACTTATTGTTTCAAATCAACAACTTCCAACTAATTATTGTAAATTGTATCCCCATCCACCATTAGTTGACGAAGTGATTGATCTAAATCCAAGTACAGTCAGGTTGATGGACTATTTGTTGATCAAATAATCAAATCAATTCCATCTTCGGTCGATCCCACTCTCCTTTAGAGAGTGAACTTCATATTGCTCATGTTCTTCATGTTACTTCATATTCTTCTACACATGGTGGCATTTCATCTATTTCTTTTGAATCCCATCCAAGTAATGAGGTTATTTCTTTGATTGGAATAGATTGACAAAACCTCGTCCTCCTTATTCCACCCCTTTCCAAATCATTGTGAAGGCTTATGGTAATAATGTGTGTCACACAAATCAGGATGAATGTGCTTCTGTTAGTCTTTTATCCCTGACTAATTGGCAAGCTTTGGGTTCCCCTCAGCTTGTGCTTGTTACACAGAATCTATTAGCTTTTAACATAACCGTTAATGAACCATTAGGGATCCTTCCTAAGTTATATATTACCTTGCAAGGTAAGATTGTTTGTATCAATCTTATGGCAGTCCAATGTCCTTTAGATTTCAATTTTCTCCTTGGGAGAGACTATGTCTATGCCATGAAAGTTGTCATGTCGACACTCTTTCGCGTGATATCCTTCCCTCACAATGGAAACATTGTGACGGTTGATAAAATTTCATGCATTGATATTTCTTCGAATGCCAGTCATCTAACACCCCTAAATATTCCTTATATGGAAGTGGTACCTACCCTACCATTGGTTAATTATGTGGCAACCTAACCCATGTTTTCAGTTACCGATGTAAGTGAGCGTCTCACTATCTTATCAACTTTTTTTGTCTTAGATCCAGTAGCTGACATGGTAAAAACATCAATGGGGGAATTTGAATATAATTTTATTCAAAGACATGTGTTCCTTCCAAAGAACTATTCTTCCATCTGATGAAGACCTTTTGGAAGCCATGATCAAGGGGTGTCCCTTAGCATGTGTTCCCTCCAGATGGAAGCCATGTTCAAGGTCATTATGAGGATAGTTCTTTTACTCTGTCAACCTCGTTAAAAAATGAAACGGGTCCTTATGAGGATGGTTCTTTTCCTATGTCAACCTCATTTTAAAATGAAATAGGTCTCATGAGGATGGTTCATTTCCTATGTGAACCTCATTAAAAAATGAAATAGGTCTCATGAGGATAGTTCTTTTACTATGTGAACCCCTTTAAAAAATGAAACAGGTTCATGTGAGCATAGTTATTTTATTTCAAGCTCACATAAACATGAAACAGGTCACTTTGAGGATGGTTATGTTACTGTGTCAACCTCGTTAAAAAATGGGACAACTCTTTTTTAGGATAGTTATTTTACTATGTCAACCTCATTAAAAAATGAAACAACTCCTTTTTAGGATAGTTCGTTTACTGTGTCAGCCTCGTTAAAAAATGAAACAACTCTTCATGAGCATAGTTCTTTTCCTGTGTCAAGCTCGTTAGAAAATGAAACAAATCCTCCCCTATTTGAGTTGAGTCTTTAACTATATCTCATAAATGTTAAGTCAAGTCTTTCTGATCTCGTAAACAAGCATTCATTTGATCCACCTATTAGTAACCAGTAGTCTACTCAGGTGAATGAAACGAAGTTTGGGGGGCATGTGCCCTTGCAGTTAATATGTTGGGGGCATGAAACCAATCTCAAGCAAACATTTCCTATGTTTCAAGCTTGTATAAAAATGAAACCACCCTCAAGAACAATTTTCTTTGTTTCAAGCTTGTGTAAAAATGAAACCACCCTCAAGCACAGTTTTCTCTATTTCAAGATTGTGTAAAAATGAAACCACCCTCAACCACATTTTTTCTTTGTTCAAGCTTGTGTAAAAATGAAACTTATCTCGAGTCCATTTCGGTTATTATTTTCAAGATTCATTAAACTCATGAAAATCCCGAGCTCCTTTTTTCTATCTTTTCATGCTCATAAAACGTACATGAAAATGCCAAATTCTTTTTGTCTTTTCCTGCTCGTTAATTGAATTTAAATTTGATAAGATGAGTATACTTTTAATCACTTTTTCAAACTTGTTAAAAATTACAAAAAGGGGAAACCATATAGTCCACTTTTAAGCCCTCTTCATACTCTTTAAAAATTAAAATATTGTCAAGTACTTGTTTGTTCAAACTCATAAAAGTAAATGAAAAATCGTCCACTCAGTATAAGTTTACCCCTTTTACGGACTAAGTTAGGACTATTTACGAAAAAGGTATACATTGATCCAACATGGTTAATATAATTCTCTCTTGTATTATTTTATCCTTTTTCGGACCTGAGTGACTAAAACTTATGAAAAAGATCCTGATGCAGTCTACTTATGTTTTTCTTCTGTCTCACTAAAACTGAAAAACACTGAGATTTACTTTCTTCAGGCTCATTAAAATCTTATGGTAAAAAAGATGAATGAGTTACCTTTTTGTGTCTTTTTCAAACTCTTAAAATAAAACGACATCATGTTACTCCTTTACAGGACTCATAGAAATTAAACAGTACATGACTCATTAAGCATGGCGAGACTAAACCAATCCTTCTTAGGGTTCCTTAAAAATACTAGGATGGACTCATATGAATGATGAGCTTACAAGAAAAGCATATGTTATCCTCCTCAAGCTTGTAAAAAATAAAGAGTCACTTTCCAGTAATGGTGGGGTAAAATTGAGAAGAAAAGTTTGTTTCTTATATTTCAGGCAGTGTTTTGCTCTTGAACATGACACTTTGTCACATATCTATTCGGGTTGGGGAATCCATTTCTCTCACAGTTAATCAAACCTTATTGAAAGTACTCAGTTGGTTTTGGGTATTATCGTTGAGTAAAATGATGCCAAGTCATTTTTTTGTGTCACCAATATGGTCATGAGAAGTCTTAACCTCAATTCAGATTACCTCATAATTTGTAGCCTTCAATCGCGTCGGCCATCCCTGAGTCAGTCCTTGCAAACTATTTTCAAAACTTGACATTTTGTTTCATGTCATAGGCTTTCCTACGATGGATCACTTCCTATCGACTTCAACTCATTATCTAGGAAGTTGATCTAAAAACCTTCAGTACCTTGAAGGTTGCATGCCTTAATGGAAGTTTTCTTTCCTTTGATGATAGGTTCTCATCATTGGCCTTTGACTGAACGATTCTATGAGCGTTCAACTTCAGATCACCTATTCACACTTCATATATTATATTGGGAGTACCTTGAGAGCCATTTTCATTATTGGTGGTTTCTCTCGCACTTGTTAACGGTTCACATCATTGACCAGTAATCAAGTGGTTTCTACCATGTTCGACTTCAAGACATTTACTCACATGGTTAGATTCGTACTATGGATATGGAGATGGAGATCAAGACCCCGGATCTAGTTTCATCCATCCAGATTGCGAGGAGTTTTGTATTCATAATTATACATAGAGTTTTATGTTTGATCGCTACATCCATCCTATATCTACTTTGACATGATGTATTTCTATACTGTGCTTTTAGAATTTTATGTTCTGAGCATGGGAATGCCTACCTTAGTGATGATTATTATATTTCATTATAATCCTTGATTGATTGTTGCAGGTTTCCAACCATGATCTCTGATCCAATCCTTCATATGATAAAGTACTTTGGTCCTCAAACTTTTCTCACTTTTCACTTTATGGGGTAATCTGTTACACTTCATTTTGTCACCATGACAAATAATCATCAAAATTGGATCTCTCACCATCTGTCCAAGTTTCATGAAGCACTCCCTTGCAAGTCAACAACTTATATACCTTGAATAAAGTGGAATATCTGGATCTCATGGTACAAAACCCTGCTTTTGAGCATTTGTGTAGTTTTTCTCAACAAAAATTGCACATGTGTAGTTTCTTGCACTGTAAACTACGCAGATATGCGCTCTGTTTCTGAACAAAAAATGTGCAAGTAAATCAATAAAAAGTGATATCTAGAAGCATTGTTGGGCGAATCATTCCCAACAGAAAGCCTCAAACTCATGTAATTCGAGCCTAACCTCATTGTTGATGACTAATTCCCATTCTTGAACAAGCCCTCATCCATATTTTAGTGGATCTCATCCTTGGACTAAGGATCTCAAACTACTTCCTTTTGGCCTATTAATCAAGCCATAGGTGGGGGAATTGAGGGAGGTTACTGAGAGTAATTTTATGCTGGAGTAATCAGGTTAGAGAGCGTATCATTCTTGGAGAAGGTTGAGATCAATGGGAGGAGCTTCACAACATCAAGGCACAGTTTTTGTAGCTCCTTTATGTTTCTGAAATTAATACAAACAATCAATTCTTCTCACTTCATTGTTTAATGGATCAAGCTATCAATTTCATGGATGGTTTATGCTATTTATATTTTCCCATTGGAATGATGTTATTTATATTTGTCCATTAAAATAATGTTTTTTACTAGTCTCCTTGATCACTAGTTTGAATTATTGAATCATTTATGTTGCATCTGCCTTTGATCCTGTGTTGTTTCCATGTGTGCAGGTTTAAATTCAAGCATGGAGGAGCTGCATTGAAGCACAAAGGGGGATATTCATCAACCATGTCGTAGTAATGTATGAATTTACTTTTCCCACCTTGTTAGCTTATGATTCAAGAAAACATAAATTCAAGGAAGGAATTAGCTTGATTGTTTGTTTGTTTCTAGTTTCCTTTTAGGTTCTAGGGAGAACGCTCTTGTCCATAAGACGGATTTGTCTAGTGTAACATGGTTTTGAGTTTCCTCTGCTATTTAATGTTCCATTTTTTATCTTGGTGAAGCATAGTCAAGCAGTCAAATTATCTGAGAAGCTACTTGATTGGATTTACTGGAAATTTGAGATCACTTGATAAGTAGGAAATGGTGTGCAGTAATATTTCTTGGCAATCATCTCTTTCAACATTCGTGTTTTCATATTGTATTTTAAACATCATTTTATATTTTAGTTTGCAGTGTATAGTTTAGGATTTGATTTGTTTTAAGAGCAGAAACATTTTACAGGTTGCAGTTAGCAAATTGAATTTGGAATCAACCCAATGGTGAGGCACATGGTCTACATTGTTCTTGGCACCTCATAGGAAGGATTCCATCCCCAATCGCACCTATGTTAGGGTCTTATGCTATAGTATCAAAATAAATCTTAGTCCTTTAATTTTACTTTGGAAAATATCTAAAATTTTTACTATGATCTCTTAGAGATCAATACTTAGTCCTTAAGGAATGTCAAATCATGTCATTAGTATCATTATATTATAGGTATATGAGTAAAAATTTGAAATGTTAAAAATATGCTAAAGAGGTCTCTCCCACTATATAGGCAGCTAAAAAACATATGCAAGCATAACCTTACCATGAGGAAGGAGTTGAGAGCTACCAAGCAGTGTTTGAAGGAGATAAAGGAAAAGGATAGAGGTAAGTTATATTTGTTGGTTGAAGTAGCCAAAGTATGAATGTTGGAACAAGTAGATCAAAGAAATTTTGGCCTTTTCTATTTCATTTTTTTCAAGGATGATGGTTAAAAGAGGTTGTATAAGGAGGTCATGTATTGTTTGAAATATTTCTTGAGAGTACCATCAGACTCAAGAAACCATGAAATTTTGTTTGAAAGCAGATCAATCAACAGTTTTGTATTTTGGCCAAGCATTAGGGTTAGCGTTTTGATGTAAATATGGAATTTTTGTCATTTTTGGTGAATAGGGGCATGAATGGGGTTTGAAACATTATCTGCATCATTTCAATATCATCAAAAAAATGTACCTAACTCATAGACCTCATATTTGATCAAAACCATGAAGAATAGGTCGCATTGCACTTTCTCACTAATGTTGTGTTTTTTCTATAGGTGAAATTTTGGGTGTTGGGAGCTTGATGTGGAGAAATAAAGTTTCTATGGAGGAATTTGACGATTTTCAGGCCATTTCACACGTGAAAAATTCATCAAGTAAATGAGGGAGTGACCGGAGCTACATCAATCATGGTTTGTTGCGCTTTTGAGTTGAGTTTCTACCAAGGCATCAAATTTTGATGAGGAATCAAGGATTTTGGCACTCTTTTCCATGTAGGAAGTTTTTTGTGAATATTTGGATAAGATCCAAATCATTTTTATCAGTCGGAAGATCAGTGTTTGGTCAAGCCATGAAGATGGAGTTGCGTTGTACAACTGCGCTGTGCTTCTGCTCCAAGAAGATGGTCTGGGCTTTGAAGGTTTGTGTTCAGCCTAGAATTTTTCTCATGGGTTTGAAACTTTTTATGAACCATTCCATGTCATACCATTACCCTCATCATATTAGATGATGATCGGATATTGTATAAGTTTAGAGTGCAGCATCGATGATGCGCTTTTACATAATCAATCTTTTGACCAAGATTTTCATGTCAAAACTTCATGTAATTTGTTTTTCTGCTCATGGTAAATATTATGAGGCTTATAAGGACTCATAAGATCTATTTGGACTTGGTATTTAATGTAAATACGCTTGAAAAATCTTTGGTCAAACAATTCGTAAATTTCTAAAAAACAGTTTTTTTCACTGCATTAGGTAGAAACAAAAATCTGATTAGGGAATTTGGTTCCTAGGGGTGGTAACTGATTTGTTTTAGTTTATTTATGTTGTAGTTTTAGTGAAGAAAAATGTTTGGACAGGTTTTAGAAGTGGGGACATTGTGTACTATTATTTTATGAACATATCTTTCAATGAATGAAAAGACATAGCTCTAATTTTGCAGGTATTCTTGTGTCATTTTTTTTGGAGATGTGCTTCTCTCATTTTCTAAGTTACCTATTGCTATCAATCATGCTTTGAACGTATGTCTTCTTTTTCAGTTGAGATAAATTTTTCTCTCATAATTCATTATAAAAAGG
Organism: Pinus taeda; assembly: GCA_000404065.3. Lineage (NCBI taxonomy): Eukaryota > Viridiplantae > Streptophyta > Pinopsida > Pinales > Pinaceae > Pinus > Pinus taeda. Next base: position 17,724 of record APFE031298688.1, on the reverse strand, counting down.
TGTTATGTTTCAGTTTGCTAAACAATTTATGGTTTCTACTTGAATGGCATTTAGAATTCATCCTATTGTTTGATGCTCTACATGTTTTTTTTTCATCTATCTTCCATTCACCCTCCTACAATGAATTTGAATGAAAACTCCAAAAGGACTGCCTACCTTGCCCCTGTAGAAGATCCCTCTTTCTCTTTATCCTTCACTGGAGAAAAATCAATTATGACCATACTAGGCAATGGATCTGTCTTCTGTCCTACCAGTAAAACTTTAAAATCTATATCCCTCTTAGCACCATAACTAGCCTAACATCCAAGTAACTAAAAATTTTGAATAGAGAGAGCCCTCTCTAAAGCTAGAAGGGCTAGATTTCAGCCTCTAAGTGTTGGGTGTGTGTTATATTCTTTCCACGACTGCCCCACGTGCAGAGGGGTCATAGGTGGGGGGCCAACACCCCTTTTATATTGCGTCAGATGCAGAAGGGGGGTCACAGGGGTGACGGCTGCCCCCCCTATCACAGTGTCTACAGGGGGGAAGTAGCTCCCCTACACGGGGTCTAGGGCAGCATCCCAAGAAAAAAAATGGACCCTATATTAGGTGGGAAGGCATACTTACGGTTTTGTTCATGGATTCCACACATGGTTTTGGGCATGATGATTTTCTGTCCTGGTATTTTGTAGATATGGTTAAGGGAATTACAGTTATGTTCTAACCTAGGGTTCATGGATGCTTAGACATGTATACATATGTATTGTAACACTGAAAGGAATATAATGAAAAATCAATCTCGTAGTCCCAGTTTTGAGATCCAGGGGAAAATCTTTTTGTATATATGTTTTATGTCTTATGCTCTCGCCGTTGTTTATTTTCTATTTTTAGAATTTGTATGTAGGTAATTTCTGTTCGATATTAAAACCTACATTTGGTATCAGAATTGCTTCAACTTCAAGGGAACGCCTTTGCTACTGAGGGGTTTTGCTCAGGCCTGTGGTAGACATTGTTTAGTGGGTGATCTGTGGGATTGATTCTTGTGGTGAAAGAAAATGGAAATCAATGGAAAGATAGAGATCGAGAAATTTAATGGTAAGAGTTTTGAGTTGTGGAAACTCAAGAAGGAGGATATGTTGGTTGATAAAGATCAATGGATTGTGGTAGACTTGGGTACTGTTGTGCCCTACAACAACCCCCCATTTCATATCATTAAAATTTCAAAACTATAATGTGAAATGGGTCCCTTTTTAATTTTTGTTTCAAAATGGTATCAATTTAAAGTTCTATTTCACAAAAAGGCTTTTTAATAAAACCAATCAAAAAACCCCGATATAAAACGATTTATCTTTATCATTGCAATAAAGCGATTGCAAGATCGCATATCGCAATGACAAAGAAAACACAATGTAAGGGACATGTTAGTTTTCACCGATGCGAAATCGCTATCGGATATCGGCAAGGCATCAAGTAACACGAGTAATGATCCTTGCTACAATGCGATGCGAAATCGGCAATCGGCAATCGGCAATCGGCGATAACATCTAAAGCACAACTAAGCTTCTCCTCATCCGATGCGATGCGATATCGCTATCGATGATCGGTGACTCACCATGCCCTCATCCTAAGTGGCCCTACCAGCTATGCCCGAAGCGATGTGATATCGGATATCGGCGATCAGGGATTCCAAGCAAAACCAATGCAATAACTTAGCATTTCCCCGATGCCCGATTACGTAAAGGGTAATAGGCACAGTTCTCAAAGTAACAGTCATAAAGGCAGTTTGATATGATTTATTCGTAATTAAGGCCATATCCTTTGGAAAATCCGCTCATCCGCGTTCAAACCGCCAAATCACCCTAAGCATGCTTCAAATAAATCATTCATCCATTAATCGAAGCAACTATAATTAATGAGACTGACAAGCCGTAACGACCATTTAATAAGAAAAGCAGGCTTGAAGCCTATCCACGTATTTGATCCTAAAGGCCACCTTAAGTCGATTAATTACTATGAATGTGCCAAGATATATATATATTTCATTATGTTCAATTCATGATATTGTTGCATGTGTTGCGCTTATCTTTCACTCTGCGCAGAATTCTTCCATAGAAACAGAAGAAAGTGGAACGGGAAAGAAATCCAAGAAGACTACAATGCCTACTGCTCCGCCAGTCGCAGGGCTAGCTGTCGTTGATCCAACTAGGAAGAACAAAGGGCTGATATCAGATACAACATGCTTAGAACTCCCCAGGACCACCTGGCAAGGGACTTATAATTTGATTGAAGCGGAAGGGCCAATGGTGACCGAAGTAGAGATTTTATGTGATAATATCAGCAAATATGATGCCAATTTAAAAGACTTGGCTGACTCCTTCCTACACAGAATAGCGGCTCGGGATCAGGTTCTTCCTTACACAGATGTGGTAAGGTGGGCACTCCAAGAGCTCCCAATTATCAATAGGCTGTTTGAACCTACGGACGGGAGAGTTTTCGGTTCGTTTCGAGCCGAAGACCTAAGGCTAATGTATCACCTACCGCAACAAGAGAAGAAATATAATGCTGCATTTTTGGAGAAGTTTCGAGCAGAGAACGAGACTGAGTCTGAACCAATTCGAGGCTAGAGACAGAATCCAGCAAAACACAAGCATGAAACCTCGGGTAAGTACTCAGTTGACTCCCTGTGTTCTCCTTACTATTATGCTAGAATTATGATGTGTAGGCTATGGGGATTGCATGACTCTACCAATATCACCATAGAAATGGTTCCCCTAATAGAGGCAGCATGTAGTGGAGAAATCATGGATTGGGCGGTCATATTATCCGACAAGTTAGCCAAATCCATTCTTGACTTCAGGTCTAACTATCGTGTCACAGAGAGGGTTATTCCGACATTTTATTATAGTGCATATATTATGGATGTGTTGTGTTTTAATTCTGAGTTTCCTGTGTTGGGATGGAGGTGGACGTCGCAAGACCCCACACCCATTCACATATATCATCAAAAACTATGGAAGACTAGTTATAAGCACCACCTATACCAAATCTGCAACGATTTTATGTTGCCAATTCATTATTCAATTTTTAATAAGCCTGCCCCGAAAATTTCCGAGCAAGCAGGGGTAGATTTGACTGCAGTAGCAAGTTGGTTGGGGAGGAGAAATTCACCTACATCAGAGTTTTTGGCAGTCAGGCTAAGCCACATGTGCTACCACTTTACATCCCCGATAAGCTACTTGCCAGGGAGGTGGCTTATCAAATCAGTGCTGAAGGGGTTACCCAGACCCTAAAAAGAGCTAAAAAACATGTTTGGCCTTCTTTTCCATTACAAATTGGAGTGTATACCCTGCATGATATCAAGCATGCAGAGAAGGAAGCCGGGAAAATGAATTTTCTCACTCTGGCTACTTTGCCAAGAAGGCAGTATGATCCAATAAAGATCGCTTACAATGCACTCAACCATGCCAAATTGGCCAAGGTCGAGCACAAAGAAGACAAATTCGAAGATTTGTTCGCATCAGTCGAATCACTGTATCAAGTCAAGTCGCTTGCCAGAAATGTTTATAATGATGAAGGGCTAGTTGAATTTAACAGAATTAGAGAACAGAGGTTGCAAACTCTGCCTCTAGACCTGTTAGTGACTGGACCGACAACAACCAAGTCAAGCGAGTCTGAGCAGCGGAATAATTCACCACCTCCTACTACATCAAATCAGTAGGAGGAAATGCATAGTCAGAGGCAAGTGGTGACCCAAGAAAATGTGCAGCGATAAGAAGAAACCCAAGCAAAGACCCGAGAAGAGAGCAGCTCTAAGAATAACAATGATACATTAGTTGATCCGAATTTGCTCCAGCAATGGAAACAATTCAGTACAATCATCAATAACTTAGAGTGCTCGAAAGATGATGAGGTTTCTAAAGAAGGTGATACACAGGAAGCGACATCGAAACCGGTTTCAGGTGAAACCAGCGGCCTACCCAAAACAAAAGAACTAGAGATAATTCCTAAAGATCCAACGGGAGAGATCGTTTTGCAAATTGAAGAGATCCCCCCTTTAGATGTATTTTATAGCCCCAAGCATAAAGTTGTCGTAAAGCGACAGAGGAAAAGGAGAAGAACTGATCAACCTTCCCCATTCCCTGAATTAACAGTAACGGGCAATGTTGTATGGAAAGAGGAATTCGACCCCTCCGATGACTTAACCAAGCTATCACAATTCGCTGGAGCATATTCAGCGACAACCATTGATAAAGCATCGGAGGTAAGCATTTTATTAAAGACCAAGGACCAAGACATCTCTTCACTACAGGCGAGACTATTAGAAGTTCAGCAGAGGGCAGAGCAGGCGGAGAAAGAATTGCTAGTATAGCAGCAGAACAATAATCAGCTAACCAAGCAATGACAAGAGAAACTTCCAGATGCAGGACAATCAGTGGAAATTTGGTTGAATTAGTAAATAATACACTGTATTTATCTAACATAATTTCCCAATGCACTCCAGGTCAATTAACAACAGCAAATATATTGGAGCACTCATCCTATTCGGAGCTGGAGAAAAGCGCAAGATTGATCGTTGGAATCAACAGTCTGACATGGGATGTGTATTGGTTCTTCTTAATCAAACCATACAGCCAAAGAGTCATCTTGAAGTGCCTAACCAATGTTGTCGGTTATATTATACCTGACATCCAGGATGCCACCTTCACCGTCCAATTCAGTTTACGCCTCAACAAACCGCCAGAAGTAGAACCAATGCTCACGATAAACCAGCTAAGGTTTAAGGGCAAGCAACCTGAGGCATGACTCATTTCACCGATTGCCAGATCTCCCCTGAGAAATAGACCGCATTTACTGATACCAATTTAGTAGGATTTTGTTTCATAGATCTTTTTAGCTTAGTAGTATTTATAGACCCTTTCATGCATTTAGAAAGGGTCGTAAAAGTTTTGTATATGACTTAAACCCTGAAGTTGCACTATTGTACTTCAGGGATATTCTTTTATGAAACTTGACCAATTATTCCAAATTTGATGAGGAAGGCTTTTATGCAAATGTGCACTATTGTCATTGTTTGAAAGCATTTCTGTGTTGAAGAAGGAATTTTGAATAGCGATTGATATTTCGGATCGATCTACAGCTCACATGGTACTATTATCTGCGTCTGTATTCTTTTTCGTTATATGAATTGTTATTGAAATCGCTCTTTCTATTATCGCTTATATATGTGTGTGTTTTTCACATCATTCCTTATGCATTCCACTATTGGTTGTTTATCGCATGCTTTCCTTTCAGACGTATATATGTATCGATGATATGAACAATGAATGTAGTAATTTGTATTCATCGCTTCATTGTGACTATTCATCTGAAGCAATCTTTGAATGATTGAACATCTTTTATTTATTTTACAGAGTCATCTATATGCCTGATAAATAAATAAAGATTATTTAACGCTGCATTCCGAATGAATAAGTTGTTCCCGGGATTAGTATTAGTTTCCCTATTTTTGTCAATAGAATAAGCTAATCGCCTATCACTTAAGCAATCTATTCATCACCCATCCATCCCTTTTATTTCATTTTCGGGAAACTGGTCCCGTTATCTCCAGTCAGAGCCACCATTCCAAATGGAAAAGGAGATGTACCAAGGTCTGGACCAGATGGTTATCCCCCAATGTTGTGGCAACGATTTCCGAGGCCTCAACAGGCCCTTGGACTTTTCTTTTTTTTCCTTGTTTTTTCTTCTCTTTTATTTTTATTTTTTCTTTCTGAGTGGATTCCTTGATGGAAACAAAGGGTGTCATAGTCATGAATTGGTGCTGGTTGATATGTGGTGATGTAGGTGTCCTCCTATTTCAACCTAGAACATTTTTGCATCATTATTTCTCAATCAGGATTCCATTCTTATAGAGTTTCAGGACATCCTGTAGTATTATAGGAAACTCGTGTAGTAACTACAGGAAATACTGTAGAAGTCAGAAAATTGCCTGCAAATTGGTTTTTGATGGTTGGAGATGAGAATGGATGTTGGAGACATGATGGGCATGGAAGATATGAAATGAATGAAGGAATAATGGGGTTTTTATTGGCTTTCTTCCCTCTGAACTTTTTGTCCTTTGTTGCCTTGAAAACCTGCAAAAATCACAGACTTTTATTAGTGGGCAGGTTTGAGGTCCCTTCCATAGAATTTTTGTGATATACATACATACATACATACATACATACATACATACATACATACATACATACATACATACATACATACATACATACATACATACATACATACATACATACATACATACATACATACATACATACATAACTATATATATATATATATATATATAATATATATATATATATATATATATATATATATATATAAAGACACACAGGTCGTCTCAAAGGAGGTTTTCACCAAGGGATCTTTTATTTTTCCTTTTTTCACTCTTGGGCTACCTCAAAGAGGTTTTCAACCGAAAAGTTGGCCTTAGGTGCATCATGGAGGTTTTCACCTAGGTCGCTTATTTTTTTTCTCTTTTCTCATTTCTTTTCAAATATAAAATAGTCTGTAAGAATTCGATGAGGTGGAAGCCGAGACACCTCCAATCACCATCACGACCTTACTGATACTACTAACAAACTCTTCCTTTGACACAGGTTTTTTGTAGAATTTCAATATGTACCCATTGAAAAGTAAGGGGATACCTTCTTCATCAATGGTTCTTATCTAAATAACCCCATTGTCATGGCACTTTTCTATCACATATGGGCCCAACCATCTGGTCATCAATTTTCCTTTGAAATCCTTGAACCTAGAGTCATATAGGATAGCCTAATCACCCTCCTGAAAAATTTTGGCTTTGATATTTTTTTCATGCCAAACCTTTCTTTATACTTGAGTCACCCCTATGTGTAGGAGGCCCTACATCCTAAATTCATCTATCCCATTGAGTTGGAGCAACCTCTCTTGTTGTGCCCTTGTAACATCCAAATCCAACTATGCTTCCATTCTTAAAATGTTGTACTAAAACTCAATGGAGGGAAGAGCCTTCTTCCCATAGACCAAATCATAAGGGGTGAAGCCAGTGGTTGTCTTCCAAGTTGTATTATAGGCCCAAGTGGCCTCCACTAGTCTATTGGCCCAATATTTCCTATTGTTTCTCACCACCTTTGTGAGAATGCTTTCCAATGCTCTATTGGTAACCTCTACTTGTCTATTGGTCTGAGGGTGGTAAGGAGTCGATTTCTTGTGCTTGATATTACGATGGCTTAACAAATTCTCAATCAGGTGTGAGGTGAATTGAGTGCCCTGGTCAGTGACTAGCTCTCTAGGGTACCCCAAACTTGTAAAACACATTCTCCCTCAAGAACTCAGCCACTTTCTCTTCTGTAACTACCTTGGTAGCCTTGGTTCAACCCACTTTGTTAAGTAATCAATACGCATAGTTATGTACCTTCCTGATGGTGGATCAACGGCCCCAATGAAATCCATGCCCAACTTGTCAAATGGCTCAAAAATCACTTGAGGTTGAAAAGGAATTTCATCCCTAGGAGTAGGATTCCCCATTCTTTGGCACCATTCACATTGGTTGGAATATCTTCTTGCATCTTGGTGGAGAGTGGGCCAATAGTAGCAAACTTGTAGTACCTCGAAGGTTGTCCTCTTGGTTGCAAAGTGACCTCCACAAGGCACATCATGATAGGCCAAAAGGATGTCAAAAGTTCCTCCTCCCTAACACATCTTCTCATAATTTGATTCGAGACTAGCTTGAAGAGATTTCCCCTAATCCAAGTGAATCATGCGCTTTTCCTTATAATTTTGTGCTTTTCCTTGGAGGACAAATTTGGAGAGAATTGTGCAGCCACTAAGTAATTGTCTATGTCACCAAACCACAGAGATAGAAATGAAATAGAAAATAAATGCTCATATGACATTTGGTCATTAACCATTCCTTCCTCACCTGTAGGCAAAGCCAATTTGGACAAAAAATCTGCAACTACATTTTCTCTATTAGACTTATCAATGATAGTTAGATCAAATTGTTGTAACAAAAGAAACCATATAATAATTGGGGGATTCACATCAAGCTTGTTCATCAAATATTTAATAGCAACATGGTCAATATGTACAAAGGTCTGGTAACTAGTGATGTAATGTCTAAATTTATTCAAGGAATGGACAACAATTAGGAGCTCTTTTTCAGTCACAGTATAGTTCAATTCAACCATGGAAAATTTTTTGTTGATGAAGTAAATGACATAAGTTAACTTGTCATCTATTTGGCCTAAAGCTGCTCCTATAGCTTTGTCAGAGGCATTGACATGGATGTGGAAAGGAAGAGCCAAATTTGGGCCTTAGAGTATAGGTGCAGTAGTCAACTTGTCCCTTAGGGTTTCTAGGGCCTCTTGACAGATTTATGACCATAAAGAATTGGAGTCCTTGGCCAGTAGTCCAAACAAGGGTGAGGCTACTTTGTTGAAGTCTTTTATGAATCTCCTATAGTATCTAACTAAACCCAAGAAAATTCTGACATCCCTCTGCTTCTGTGGAGTAGGGACCCTCTTCATGATAACAATTTTATTTGGATCCACTTGCAGTCCTTCTTGGGATATTGAGTGACCTAGAACAGTCCCTGGAATCATCAAGAACTCAGACTTCTCGGGACTAAGGGATAAGTTCATTTCAATGCATTTGTTTAATACTTTTCCCAAGTTAGAGAGAGGCTCCAGGAAATCACACCCATAGGGGGTGAAATCATCCATATAAATTTCCACAGATTCATGGGCTAGCTCTGCAAAGATGCTCAGGATTGCCCTCTGAAAAGTGGTAGGGGCATTGCATAATCCAAAAGGAAGGACCCTATAAGAAAAGGTACCCCAAGGAAAGGTGAAGGTGGTTTTATCTTGTTCCTTTAGGTTGATATGGATCTGATTGTAACCACTAAATCCATTTAGGAAAGAGAAGAACTTCTTTCCTGCCAGACCATCTAATAATTGGTCAATGAAAGGTACAGGGAAATGGTCCTTTTTTGTGGCTTTTTTTAGCTCTCTGTAGTCCATATAGATCCTCCACTTCCCATTTTTGTTTGGAACTAGAACCAGAGGAGACACCCACTCACTATCTGAGATGGGGTAAATGAACACTACATCCAAAGACTTCTGCAGTTCTTCTTTGACTATATCCTTGAGGGTTGGGTTCATTCTCCTCTGAAGTTGGCGCACTAGCTTGTATCCTTCCTTGATGTAAATGTGGTGAGTACACACCGAAGGGTGAACTCCCTTCATTTCCTTATAACTCTAGGCAAAGGCATCTATATGATTTCTTAGCATGTCACATAACCCCTCTTCCTAATGTGCAGAGACAGGGGTTGATTTTCAATGTTCTTTATGGGCCAAATTATATCATATTGACATGAGTAGGACTTGAGTCAACTAGGCACAAATTTGTCCAATTTTTATCTTTAGCTTCACTAATTCAGGTGTTGGGGGGATGATTCTGAGTATTTTCTCAATCATGGATTCTTCATCAGGTTTCTCCCCTCCTATAATAACATCTAGGGTATATATTGGGGAAAAGTAGACTTAATCTTCCTCCTCCTCTTCTAACCATAAAGGTAAGTCATGCTACATAAATGGTTGAGAAGGAGGGTACAAGACCAATTGTTTGGACAAATGCCCATTTTTAATGGTCATATTCCTAGCCCTGCAACTTATGTAAGCATCAACAGTGGCTAACCATGGCCTCCCAAGGATGAGAGGATAACCATTGAACTTGGTCATAGGTTGGAGAACTAATAATTTAGTAGGGTATTCCCTGGAATCAATGGAGACCATCACATTCTCAACAACTCCCTCAGGAGCTATTGTGGACCTATCTGCCAGTTGCAAGACTATTGTGGTCTTTCTTAATGATCCTTGGAGATTTAGTTTAAGCATAGTCTCCTGAGTCATACATTGATGGCAACCCCAAGATCAATCAAGATATGGGGGACAATGATACCATCAATGTGCACATCTACCACGGGACTTCCAGGATTTAGATGCTTTGGGAAAATCACTCACCCTAACATTAAGTAGGACAGTTTTCCAATGACATTAATGGTGGGGGTGTATTTCTTTTTCCTCCTAGGATGTTTGAAGCATTTCCCCTTGATTAAATTGTTGTAAATGGAGACATCCTTGATAGCTTGGAGGAGCGAGATTCTAACACACAAGTTTTTCAATTCACCCAGAATTTCAGTCTCTTTTGGGGTGTGCTAGATAGGATGGATTAATCTCTTAGGAAAATAAGGTGGATTCACTTGAGGGACACTCTCCTCCTTTTCCTCTTCAAGCTCCTCAGGTGGAGATGGAGGTTGATTATCTGGAAGCACTCTTCCACACCTAAGGCTGGTTTCTTGAATTTCCACAACATAAACAAGGTAAGATGTTCCCCACTGTAGACCTGTTGTGCATGTTTGTTGCTCGGGTTTATATTTGGTTGAGCAGGCATCTGAGGTTTCTTAGGTGGAGTAGGGTGAAGGATTTGTGGTTGAGATGGAGGTAGAGGCAATACGACTGTTTATTGGTTGTATGGGGGCATCCACCCTGTGGGATGGTGCATTCCACTAAGGTTGTGGAGGAGTATATGGCTGAAATGGTTGATTGGTAGGTTGGGAATGGTATTGGGGTGAAAAAGACCGGGGAGAAGGTGTGGAACATGAAGGTTGAGCTGGAGGGCACTAAGGGGGAATGGATTCATTCTGGTTAGGTTTGTAATATGAATAAGATGCCCCTTGTATGCCTTGCTGGTATGGTCGAGGTCCTAGAGGCCTCCTTTGGTTGATATAATAGAGTTTTCAGTCACCCCTTCAGTTCCTTGATACACAACTTTCAATCTAGGAAGAGAAGGGCACTTGTCTATGGAGTGGTTCTCCTCACAGACCAATATATATCTATAAGATTCAATGGACCTTCATTTCTAGGGTGCCTTCTAGTGCACCTAGGGAAGAAGACAACTAAGGCTCTTTATGCTTCCTCCTGCTTCCTCTTGATCTGCATGGTGTCCATTTGTAGAGCAAGGGTATGCAACATTTCACTCTTGAAGTCTTCCAACTGTTGAAAATAATACTGAGAGGGGGGGTGAATCAGTATTATCTAGTCCTTTTAACAATTCTTCCTTATTTATACTTTGAATTATTTTTGCATATCAGTACCATAAAACAATGAGCATGAACAAGAAAAACAGACAGTCACATCAAAGAACACCAGATATAAGGTGGAAACCCAATGTGGGTGAAAACCACCTGCTGCAATATGTCTCTATCTTCTTTCAAATTAGAAACTCCTTTTACAATGGTCTTGTACTGGTGCAGTCCTTTACCAGTACGCAGGCTGCAACCTGCAGAGAGCTACAACTCTCTCTCGTTTTCCAGTCTCTCCTGGAAGGGAGCTACAACCCCTACTTCTTTTCTTTCAAAGACCACTTTTCATAAATTTTCAAACTGGATCCATAAATATCAAATGATCATCAAGTACCAGTAAGTCACCCAGATAACCAGATCCACAATAATAGAAAACTAAACCCAGAACACCTTCTGCGGCATCTCCTGTAGTGCCTCCTACGGCGTCTCCTGCGGCGCTCCCTGCGGCGTCTCCTGCGGTGCCTCCTGCGGCGTCTCCTGCGGCGCCTCCTGTGGCGCCTCCTGTTCCATCTCCTGTGGCGCCTCCTGTGCTGTCTCCTGCGGCACCTCCTGTGGCGTCTCCTGCAACGCCTTCTGTGGCGTCTCCTGCGGCGCCTTCTGTGGTGTCTCCTGTGGCGCCTCCTGCGGCGTCTCCCGCGGTGCCTCCTGCGGCGTCTCCTGTGGCGCCTCCTGCGGCATCTCCTGCAGCGCCTCCTGCGGTGTCCTCTGTGGTGGCTCCTGCGGTGCCTTCTGTGGCCTCTCCTGCGGCGCCTTCTGTGGCATCTCCTGCGGCGCCTTTTGTGGCCTCTCCTGCGGCGCCTCCTGTGGCCTCTCCTGCGGCGCCTCCTGTGGCGTCTCCTGCAGCGCCTCCTGTGGCGTCTCCTACGACGTCTCCTGTGGCGTCTCCTGCAGTGCCTCCTGTGGCGTCTCCTGTGGCGTCTCCGCACTTCTCCAGCTACAGCGCTCGAGAGATCACCCTTCACAGATTCGCTTTCCACTTCACTTTCATATAGATCGAGCTTTTGAAACAATAACCCAATATTTCAGATCTTAAGATATTCAACCCAAAAGCAAAAACAAGCCAAATGATCTCCTTTGCTTTATATAGGAAAGCTCTTCCTCAAATCATGGACCAATACCACGGGCCAAAACCATAACAAACCAATACCATCAACTCAATACTAGGGATCAACACGTCTGTCGAGATGCCATGGTCCAAAAAACCATAGGTTCAAATTCCAAGGACTAACTACCATGGACCAAAGGTAAGTTTTCCCACATGAAATAAACTTTTCTCTGCATAAAATTCCGTGAACTTTTCTCCACATGAAATAAACTTTTATAAACTTTTCTCTGCATAAAATTCCGTGAACTTTTCTCCTGCGTATTTCTTAATTCTCATCATATTGAGAGCCATGCCATGGGTGTTGCCATCAAGTACAACATCTGTAACATATAACCATACCAGAAACATAATGCCAACAATCTCCCCCTTTGGACTTGATGGCTACCTCAAAAACTTCAGCGACATTCTCCCCCTTTGACATCAAGGGCAAAGGGTTATGCTCCCCCTAAGAACATGCTCCCCCTGAATATGAACCAGATCTGCAAAGAAGAACCATAATCCACCAGACACCATGAATGACCAAGAAAGAGATAGAGACATATTGCAGCTATATTCAGACCAGCTCCCATGATCTCCTCTTGTACATCCTCCATAATGCCAACAATGCATTATATTCTCCCCCTGAACCTGTGCCGCAACCCAGCACATGTACGCATATACCCCAGATGAATCATGCGTACAACCAACATTCAGAAGAGTCTCAACAATAAGATGATGCATCAACAACCCCAAGCTTTTGCCTGAGGTATTGAAAAGTCTCCCTAGGCAATGGTTTGGTGAGAATATCAGCAACTTGTTCCTTAGAAGGAACATACTCCAACTTGACCTTTTGTTCAAGAACTTGTTCCCGAAGAAAATGATACTTGATCGGTATATGCTTTGTCTTCGAATGCATGACTGGATTCTTTGAAATGCTGATTGCACTTGTGTTATCACATAAGATGGAGATAGGCAGAGTACAATCGATTTGAAAATCCTGCAAGGTCTGCATCATCCAAAGGAGTGGAGTGCAGCAAGATGCGGCAGCAACATATTCTGCTTCAGCTGTAGATAAGGCAATCGAACTCTGTTTCTTGCTGAACCAAGATACCAGTCTGGAACCCATAAAGAATGCACCACCACTTGTGCTTTTCCTGTCATCCACGCTTCCGGCCCAATCTGCATCTGTATAAGCATGAGGTGTAAGATCTGTATCTCTAGGATACCATAAGCCATAATTTTGAGTCCCTTGAAGATATTTGAAAATTCTCTTTACTGCCTGAAGATGAGTCTCCTTCAGATTTGCCTGAAATCTTCCAACTATTCCAACTGCATGCATGATGTCTGGTCGGGTACCTGTCAAATAAAGTAAACTTCCAATCATAGATCTGTAGGTTGGTTGATGTACTGCTGCAGATTCATCATTTGCACTGAAACTACATCCTGTGACCATGGGTGTACACACTGGCTTTGCATCTTCCATGCCATATTTCTTTAATATCTGTTTGAGATACTTGGTTTGAGATAAAAAGATTCCTTCTTTCTTTTGTTGGATTTGCAAACCAAGGAAATATGTTAGTTCTCCCAGCAAGGACATTTCAAATTCTTTCTGCATGATCAAGGCAAAGTTTTTGACTCATCTCTTCTTCATTGCTGCCAAAAATAATGTCATCTACATACACAACAAGTATTAGTAATTTATCATTTTCAACTTTTATATAAAGATTGCTATCTGCTGAACCCTTTGAAAAACCTTGTTGATGAAGATATTTGTCCAAGCGATAGTACCAAGCCCTTGGAGCTTGTTTGAGCCCATAGAGAGCCTTTTTCAATCTGCACACAAGATTTGGATCATTTCCAAGAATGAACCCATCTGACTGTTCAATGTAAACTTCTTCTTCCAAGTCTCCATTCAGAAAGGCTGATTTTACGCCCATTTGAAATACTTTGCAATTTCGAAAACTTGAGAGAGCAAGAAACATTCGAATGGCTTCAAGTCTTGCAACAGGAGCAAAGGTTTCTTCAAAGTCTATTCCTTCTTCCTGCGCATACCCTTTACAAGCAAGTCTGGCTTTGTTTCTAATTACTTCTCCATTTTCATTCAGTTTGTTTTTGAAGACCCATTTTGTTCCGATAAAATTCTTATCCTTCGGTCTAGGAACCAACTCCCAAGTGTTGTTCTTTTCGATCTGCTCAAGTTCTTCATCCATTGCTTTTACCCAATGTTCATCTTTGCATGCTTCTGCCACATTTTGTGGTTCAACAGAAGAGAGAAGTGCCAAATAGCTTGAAGCTTCTACAAGAGTTCTTCTTGTTTGTACACTTGCTTCTTTCTGCGCCATAATCTGAGATTCTGGATGATTCTTCTGAACATATCTGGATGGAGTCTTTTATTCTATTCTTGTTTGCTCCTATGGTTCTTCTTGAGGTTCTTCTTGAACTTCTTCTTCTTCATCATTTTGTCGATGAGGATATCCTTCATCTTCTTCGATGTCTTCATGATGTACTTGTCTAGGAATGTATCCCTTCTCATCAACCACTACATCAATGCTGTCAACAATTCTGCCAAGTCTTTTATTATAACATTTGTATGCCTTGCTGTGTGGAGAGTAACCAAGAAGAATGCCTTCATCTGCTCTAGGTTCAAGTTTGCCAAGCTGCTCATTAGTATTCTTAATATAACATTTGCTCCCAAAGATTTTGAAGTGCTTTACCGTAGGAGTTGTACCATTCCAGAGCTCATGAGGAGTTTGAGTGCTATTTACCTAGACATTTGTTTTATTGAGAATAACAACCGCAGCATGAACAGCTTCACCCCAGAAGGTAGCGGGAGTTCCTGATTCATCAAGCATAGCACGAGCCATTTGTTGAATTGTTCTGTTCATTCTTTCCACAACTCCATTTTGCTGAGGAGTTCTTGCTGTAGAGAATTCTCTTCTTATCCCATGTTCTTCACAGAAATCAAAAAATTCATTTGAAGTAAATTCCCCACATCTGTCAGATCTGAGGCACTTAATTTTGTGACCAGATTGTTTTTCAGCCATGGCTTTGAAGGATTTGAATTTTTCGAATGCTTCATCTTTGTGCTTCATAAGTCCTAACCAGACAAACCTGGAGAAATCGTCAATGAATAATATCAGGTATTCTTCTCCTCTAGGTGTTCTTTTACTGAACGGCCCACATGTATCTGTATGAACTAGTTCAAGAGGCATGCTAGCTGATCCTTCTTTCTTTGGAAAGTTAGTTCTGGTTTGTTTTCCAAACTGACATGATTTGCATATGGTGTTGTCAGGAATTTTGATATCTGGAAGATCGCGAACTGACTGATATTTGCATGCTTTCCTTATTTGTGAAAAGCTTAGATGTCCCAACCTCCGATGCCATAACCAGTGCTCATCATCCTTGCTTAGATAGCATTGTTGTTGTCCTTCTTCAAATATGTACAGATTATTTGGAGTTCTTTTGCCTTTGATCACAGTTTTACCTGTATCAAGATCACGAACAATACATCCATTTGATCTGAATATCACCTCGGTTCTTTGATCACACATCTGACTGACACTTAAAAGATTATGTTTCAATCCATCAACATACAAAACATTTCCAGCCTTGACCTTTTCCTTTAATTGAGCAATACCTTTTCCTTTTATGGTAGCAGGAGTATCATTTCCAAAAGAGACTTTCTTTCCTTTTTCTAGAGCAGAATATGACTCAAGTTTTTCTTTATCGCCTATCATATGTTTTGAACATCCACTGTTAATGTACCATAGATTTTCTTGTCCCTCTACATAAAATGCTATCCCACATCTTTCTATTTGAGGTTCCTTTATTCTCCATGTTTTGGTGCTTGAAGCTTGTTCCTTTTTCTGCTGTAACCCGCTCCTGCGTTCAGAATCTTCATGACCAAAGTTATTGCAAAGAGAACATTGTTCTTTTTTCTGCTGTAACTTGCTCCTGCATTCAGAATCTCCATGACCAAAGTTATTGCAAACAGAACATTCAACTTCTTTTTCAAGAGCTGAAATTTTTTTATAGGTCCTTTTTGAAATCCCAGTCATACTCCTTTGTTTTTGAGCTTCTCTAGTCATGATTGTTTTATATGCAACACATTGAGCTGCTTTGTGACCAAAGTTATGGCAAGAAAAGCATTGTCCATTGAAGAAAGATCTGCGGTTATCGAATCTACCAGCCACGTGATTGTATTCTCTATTGTTATTCATTCTTGAACCAAATTGAGAAGACCTTACCTGTGGCTGGTTGTAACCTTTGTTCATTCTTAAAGCAGATTGCTGATGGCCTTTATTTGCAATTTGTCCCTGCTTTACCTGATAGTCTCCTTTGTGCTTTTGCTCACTCCCTTTTGCTGCCTCAAGATAACTCTTTGAAGTGGATGCTTGAGAAGTTTCTCCAGTATAGCCCAAACCTATCTTGTTTAGAGGAGAACGCTGAACATTGATAATCTCATCTAGAGTTTCAGATCCTTTGACAAACTTAAGATTAATTGCTTTTGTTTTCTCAATCTCTTTTCTAAGAGCCACAATTTC
Organism: Pinus taeda; assembly: GCA_000404065.3. Lineage (NCBI taxonomy): Eukaryota > Viridiplantae > Streptophyta > Pinopsida > Pinales > Pinaceae > Pinus > Pinus taeda. Next base: position 929 of record APFE031298688.1, on the reverse strand, counting down.
ACCTTCTAATTTTTCAAAATGTTTTTCTTTCTCATCAATTTGAATTTGTAGAGTATCAATGATCATATTCTTTTCTTCTATAACTCTCTTGAGTCTAGTAATTTCATCATAAAGGTTATCTACATCTATATCATCCATATAATCATCATCATCAAATGCCATTAACAGTTAATATTCATTATCTTGTTCATCTTCATCACTGTTTGATAGACCATCACTATCTTCATGAGTGTAGTAGCTTTTCTTATTTGCACCTTGTTTCTTGTTCCATCTAGCAGGTTTCTTTCCTTTATCCTTATAAGGACATTTTGCAGCATAATGACCTACTCTTCCACAAGCAAAGCATTTAAAAGGCAACTTACCTCTGAACCTTCCAGAACCCCTTTGAAGATTTCTGACAAAGTTTGATTCTTCTTCCTCTTCTTCTGGGACGTGGCTTTCTTCATAATAATCTCCTTTGCCTGATGCCTTGAAAGCAGCTTCTCTTCTATCTGATGGACCTCCCTTTCTCATTTCATAAGCAGTTAGAATTCCATGTAGCTGAGACATAGTAAGAATTCGTAGATTTCTTTTTCTTCTATTGCAGATACTTTAGATTCAAACTTGGGCGACAATGATCTTAGAACCTTTTCAACCACAATAGCCTCTTTTATTTCTTCACCCAAATTTTTCATACAATTAACAACTTCATCTACCCGAAGAAAATAGTTAGCCACACTTTCATCATTATACATCTTGAGAGTCTCATACTGAATCCTGAGAGTTTGAAGTTTGGCACGCTTTACCTGTTCATCTCCTTCATAGCTTGCGACAATTTTGTCCCATATCTCTTTTGCGGATTTATAGTGCATTACCTTCATGAATTCAGTTTGAGATATACATCCTAATAGGGTACTGACTGATTTTGCATTTGTTTCATACTTCTTTTT